>ML807494.1:303216-319654 GCA_009831015.1 Picea engelmannii | reverse complement strand
TTCCCGTCCCAAAATTCATAAATCTTATCTATGTCATTTGATTTGTGTTTTATTTCTAACCCCCTATTAGATCAGTAGCATGCATGTGTAGTCTTATCTTGATTGCAGGAAGCTTTGTAGAAGGGGCAGCAGCAGCAAGGAAAAAGAAGGCTCAACGGAGGATCTACTTCAAGCATCGTTAAAAAGGTGAGTTGATTCTTCCATTGTTTGCTCGAAAAGGGGTTGAGATTGTGGGTAGAAGGTTAAAAGTTAAATCTTAAGGGTCATTTTCTGTGTATAAGTTTAGAGCCCTAGCTTATTAGTCCGTAGGGTAGAATACCCAACAACATCTGTAGAGGAAGAAATGGGATCTCAGTTTCTTTACCCTTCTTAGAGCCGCTTGGTTTACTATATTCGTGTGCTCTAGTCGTTATTAAAGCATCACCCCTAACCATATATACGTTCGCGGCTGAGGAATTGTTTGGGGGAGGGAAGGTTTCTTGGCTGCCCCCTTCGACACTTGTAGAGGCTTGAGTTAAATTTTACCCATGCTGAAAGGGATTAGTCAACACAGCTTGTTGTTGCTGTGTGACAAACTTCTGGGCCTCTGCAAGTCAAGGACATAGATGGGTCGGGTGGTCCTCCACACACAAGTTGCACAGATACCTCGCCTTCCATTTTTCTGTGGTTCCCTCGCCAGCGGTATCAGTGGGTTTTTTCTCCCCTTACCCTTCTTTCGTTGTTTTTTCTTCCCTTCAGGCTGTTGGGTGGCCTTTGGGTTAGTCATCTGCACGGAGTGTACTTCCGACGTTTGGGTAGGAGGAGCAGCCAAAGTAGTAGTCTAGTTGGCCGCAAAGTGTTGTATAGATAATTGTTGCAATTGCTTTATCAATTGATCAACAGGCTTGGTTTGTGCTGAGCCAACAATACCATCAGCATGTGGTCCAACTCTCTGTCTAGTTTTATCCAATATCGATCATGGTGCATTCGACAAGATGTTGTAAAATAAACTAGACTGAGAATAGATAAGCTCAAACTGTTGAGCCCTCATGATGGCATCTTCTTCGGAGAAAACTGTTGAAGTCGCGATGTCTTTGGATAATTGTGGGACTAAAGACTTAAGGAACCACTCAAGAAGGAATGTTGGTGGGACTGGTACTTTGATTAGACTCTTTCAACATCTCCATTCTCGGATATGATCAGAGATATGGTCCGCTGTCATCTGTTTGAAATTGTCAAGCAACTCTGTGCCAGCGTCGTATCTCACAGGTAACTGGAAATGGTTAAGGAAGGCCATCGCCAGTTCGCCAAAAGAAGAGTATCTTGAGCGATCAAGGTCGATGTACCATTTTGCGGAACTCCCGATAAGAGTGCATTGAAACAATCACAACTGGACGGAGTCATTTTTCAATGAGTTAGATGAACACCAAAGATGGAAAGTAGTCACATGATCACATGGATCTTTGTTAGGCTTGGCCTCGAACTTTGGAATGTTCGAAGGAAACTTCGTTGGCATAGGAGGCCAACATGGATTGTGACAAATAGGATCATTTAACAACCTTGTCAAATCTAGCAAGTGTAACGTCACCAGGAATGGTAATTTGGGTTGTTGCCGATAGCCTGGGAAAAAGGGTCCTGGAGTTTGACTGGCACCAGGTTGCCAGGAAAAGTTTGGCTGTTGGCCTGGATTCTGGTAGAAACCATGGCCCTGACCAGCATAAGTATTTTTCATCTGTGGAGACATCATTGGATGATTCCCCATAAAGGACATAGGATGTTGGTCATACATCATGTTTGAAGGACTTTGGGAAGGATTACCCCATGCCGGTCCTACTGGGAGAGGCATAGAAGTCTGTTCAAGGTTCCATTGACTGTGGAAAGAATTACCCCAGAAAGACATTCTAGAGGAGGGAACGAATCCTTGTCTCGAGTTCCAAGGTCCTGTTATATGTGCCCCCGACGTAGGAATAGTACCCTGTGATGGACTAGACTGTCCAAAAATGGGAGTGCCCCCAGATGGGAAAGAAGTGGATGCAAAAGTGTTGTTACCAAACGTCCCGTTCCAAACAAATGATGATGAACCTATCGACAGAGTTTGCGTAGGTGTTCCTTGACTCTCGGCTCCAAATGAACTCGTGTGTGCAGGCTGCTCGACAGACTGCTGATGTAGACCACCAAGCGAAGGGGACGAAGGAGAGATATGACTTCCAATGTAAGGAAAATCATTAAAAGGGACATGAATGCCCCCAAGTTGACCTTGCAGAGGATCATTAGAGATCCCTTCCCCCAGACCCAAAGTCTGTAAAGTGGAGTGAGTGAGTGAAGGACTTGTGTCCGAACTAGGCATACCGTATGAGAACGGAGAGTCTGTCGCACTAGGTGTGAAGAGAGTTGTGGTCGTCGCGATAGATGGGGTTGGTCCACTGTGCGACATAGTTGTAGCCAAGATCGTAGTGGCTCAGACCGATGACAGCAATTTAGGATATGCTTCTCCTATGGTAGCAACGGTGGTGGGAATGGAAGAATTCCCAGAGGAAGTAACAACGTTTGTTTCCATAGCCGTGTGAGGCACTGACAGGCATTCATAAAATTGGATTGGTACACTGAACAATGGCCAAGTATCAGTGGTGGGGGTTTGAACCAAGCCAAGATTGGCATTTGATTCCTCCAGAAGTTGTTCGGGCACAATGGTTTGTAACCCGGTTTCTTCAAAAGACCCTTGTTGGTGTAACTTCCGCCTCAATGGTGGCGGGGGTGGCTCCAGTATAACCGACGGCAGGCCCAAGAGCCTTCGTGACTGGCGGAGCTTGGGATCCTCCACTGTGTGAGAATATCCAAGACATGATAAGGTACTCTACATGTTCAAATAGTAACACACACTAAAAAAGAATCCCCTAGGAGATAAATCAAGAAAACATTAAACTAGTTGGAAGAACAGTTACAACAACCAACACTAGAGAAACTTACTGGTGCAAGTGAAACTTGAAAATGGAAGCACCCTCCAGGCATACTCTGTAAAGAATGGCCCGATGTCTATCCTAGGTACCGCAGTATACCCCCACAGTCACCTGTGTATGTCCCTGAAAATGATTGGCAACTAGTTTGCCAGCACGCAAATAGTCACCAGGCGGGTACAGTCGATAGTCGGGTAGACCACAATGAGCAGGGTATGAAGCCCGAAACATGTCAAGGGTATTGAGAAAAAATGGCCCAGAAGACAACTGAGGACCTTGAATGGATTTGAGACCCATGAAGCCCTATGGCAAATGCAAACGACGGAATCCCAAAACAAGCCCTCGATATGTGTTCTCCACTACACTTGGTCTAGTTTTGGAGGGGTTATCTCCGCTACCTTTCCTCGCGCAACCTCGTGTTTATCCCCTGTGTTAGAGGGGGGTCCCAGATAACTTCCACAAAACTGGACTTCTACACTCCCTATCACAGACTCCAATGTTTGGTTTTGAGTGGCCTTGGAGAGTTTCCTCTCCAACCTAATCTAAGGCCCTAGTCCTGAACTAGTGTATGAACCCTACAAACAAAAAGTCTAATAGATTTTAAATTAGCGTCTCTTTTATGGGATTTTTTACGTCATGGGATATGAAGGTGAAACTGATGATGTGTAAAGACTCAAAGCAAAGATGAATAAAAAAATGCTGGAAACAAAAGACTTTTACTAAATGCAAAAATCAACAACTTTTCACAAAGAAAGACTTCTTTTTCTTTTCAATTTTTCTAAGATTTCATGCAGCAAACATAAAGTAATTTCGCTCGACTACGAGCTACTTATGCTCTAAATGCACTGCAAAAAACTTATGAATAAAAGGACTTCTCCCTAGCTATTGATGCAGAAACACAATCTTCAAACAAAGAAGAAAATGAAAAAAAGATATATATATATTTTTATTTAAGCACTAAATGAAGCAACAAAGGAAAAATACCGACAAGCACAAAACCAAGAAAAAAAAACAAAATTCTGGCTTAAAGCGTTGATCGCAAAGAATTAGAGAAAAGATACACAATGGCAATAAAAAAAGCACCAATTCTTCCGCTTGTCTAAAAACCATAAAACAATTTTTTTTTTTTTTTTTTATCAAATATCAACTAAGAAAAAACAGGCTAACGATAAGAGGCCCTATCCTACTGACTGTGCAACCCTAGACTCAAACACCTGAGAGGAACACTTATCACCACAGGAGGGGATGACTGCCCCACCCTGATTGAAAAGAAGCCTGTCAAGCACGCTACTGTCACCAAAACAACGTGTGTTCAAACACGTGTTGAGCTACAACAGAGCGCATGTACCCGCGGGATGCACTTGCACAGGACGCGTGTATGTATAAACTCTAAGAAAAAAATAACACAGGCAACCCAGACCAGGAAGAGGCCTCTGGTATTGATAACCAGGGTCTTCTGAAGGTTTGGATGCTTCTTCTTAACAGAAAAGAAAAATAATTGCAAGGAATAACATAATGCAATAAAGCAAACTGAGACAAGACTGTGAATCAACAAGACTCAGACAGGATCAAGAAAGCCCCATGAGAATGTATAATTCTGACAGGGAAGAGGAGGAACACCTCTCAAGCTCTCTGAACTCCTAGATGCTACTGAAACCTCTACAACAAGCGTTCAAACGCGGGCTATAGAATGTTAGGGCATGGGAACACGCGTCCAAGCCTTCTGTAGGCTGCGTGTACCTCTGTGTATCTTGAAAATTGTCATCAAGAAACAGTCAGGGAAAACTGGTATAAAGAACCAGGCTCCCTGCTAGCTCAGGCCTTACCGAAAAAGATAAGAAAAGCAACAGAAAATATAATCTCTTAAACTACCCACAAACTCAACTAAATCTGGAAACCCTAAAGAGTATAGTCCCCAGTACGGTTGCCAATTATGTTGTTGGGAAAAATACCCTATGGACTAGAAAACTAGGGTCAGACTTGCATACAGATTTTGACCGTAAAGAAATGACTTTTTAACCTACCACCCAAAACTTAAACCCCTCTTTCACGATACATGCATGGAAAAGAACTACTAACCTTTTTACTGATGTTTGGTGTAGATCCTCCGTTGCGCTTTGCCCACTTACTTGCGCTGCTCCTTCCAAAGTTAACCTGCAATCAAGACAAAACACTACGCATGCATGCTACTTTTCTACTTGAGGGTTAGAAATTAAGCATAAATTACACAAATCATAGATAACTCGTGCATTGGGATGGGAAAAGTATTCTTTTATTATTTTCAAAATGAATCAACTTACAATCAAAGTCAAGACTGACCATCGCTTCTTGATCCTGATCATGGGCTCCTCCTCTTCTTTTGTCCTCCAACTACTTTGTGTTAATTCTCCTAAGGCTTGAGGAAAGGCTAAAGGGTTGGGACAAATGGATTCGGGAAATGGGAAGATTTTCTTCGCTATATTTTTTCTCTCCAAATGGTACCCCTACCCCTTCTTTTATAGGCTAGAAGGATCTAGGGTTTTGGATGAACCCTCGGCCATGCATGGCCGGGAGTTTCAGTTAACTGACCCATAGCTTTTTGTCCCATCGGAAACTTTCATTTTTTTGTGATTCTGAAGGTACACCTAAGTTGTAGTGGGCCTGCTAGCATGTACTTTTAGATACACACAGACTGTAGTGGGCCAGCTAGCGTGTACTTTTAAAAATGGATTTTTTAGAAGGGTTGTTCAGTATTTTTTTGGCAAAGAAGGGATATGAGTTTGCCTGATTCTAGGTAAGCAAGTGTGGTGCAATTTAGGAATGTCATGTTTCATACCATCCCAGAAAAAAGAACGTTTGACTTGGTCATATGTTTTGGTGAACCGTGAGTGCCCCGCTGTGGGTGTAGCATGAAGCTCAGAAAGCACCATGGATTTGAGATTGGATTGTTTACTTAAATACAAGCGGCCTTTGTATTGAAGTTCATCCTGGAGCTAGGAGTACCCGAGGGGAGTTGGAGCCTTGTTCTGCAGTTGTTGGATCAGATGCGAACTTTTGGGATCTTGAAGCCATTCCTGGTGCATAGCTTGGAGCCAATCGGGTACAATGAAGGAAAGAGAAAAAATGGATCCTTCATCTTCATATTTCCGGGACAGTGCATCCGCCACGACATTGTCTTTGCCCTTCTTGTAAATGATTTCATAATCATATCCAAAGAGCTTAGTCACCCATTTTTATTGTTGATGGGAGGAAATGCGTTGTTCTAGAAAGTACTTGAGGCTTTGATGGTCTATCTTAATTTCGAAGCATTTCCCTAAGAGATACGGACACCACAACTCAACAGCATGCAGAATTGCCAACATTTATTTTTCATAAATGGATTTTCCTAGATTCTTTTTAGACAGTTTCTTGCTAGTGAAGGCCAAAGGTTGACCCTCTTGCATAAGGAGAATGTTGATTCCTTTCCCTGAGGTGTCACATTCCAACACAAAGGTCTTTGTGAAGTCAGGAAGGGCCAAAAATGGAGTGGTGCACATGGTCGTCTTCAAGGTTTGAAAATCTTGAGCAACTGCTGGAGTCCAAGTGAAAGAGTTCTTTTTTAGGAGAGACGTGAGGGGTGATGCAATCTTTCTATAGTTCTTAACGAACTTGCGATAATACCCTGTGAGGCCCAAAAATCCATGAAATATTTTGAGAGTCTTTGGGTGCGACCAATCTTGCATAGCTTTGATCTTCTTTGGGTCCACCCTGACACCATCCTTTCCCACCAGATGACCCAAGTATTCTACTTCTGAGGCACCAAAAGAACATTTGGATTGTTTGAAGAAAAGTTGGTGCTGAGAGAGTAGGCGAAGAACTTGATCCACATGAGTAAGATGGTCTGTCCATGTTTTTCTATAGATGAGGATATCATCAAAGAAAACTAAGACAAAATGACAGAGAAAAGGGCAGAAGACATGGTTCATGAGGCTCTGGAAGGTGGGGGGGTTGTTACACAAACCAAAGGGCATGACCAAAAACTCATAGTGGCCCTCATGAGTGCGAAAGTCAGTCTTGGGAATGTCAACCTCTTTCATATGTATCTGGTGATAGCTCAAGTGAATATCAAGTTTGGTAAAGTATTGGGCACCACTCAATTCATCCGGGAGGTTATCAATGACATGAATGGGAAATTTGTCTTTGATGGTTAGTTTGTTGAGAGCACAGAAGTCAGGACACATTCTCCAAGAACCTTCTTTCTTCAGTACCATGACGATCGGAGAGGAGTAAGGGCTCGTACTAGGATGGATGACGCTGACATTAAGGAGTTCCTGGACCATTTTTTCAATTTCATTTTTTTGTGCAAAGGGGTGGTGATATGGACGTATATTGGGGGGAAGGCTTCCTGGGACAAGGGGAATGGAATGATCATGGACACCGTGGGAAGGATGGAGTCCTTGGGGAGTGGAAAATACCATTTGATGTTTAGAAAGGAGTGCTTGGAGGTCTTGGGGCACTGGTGGGGTCTCTATGGCGTGTATGGCGTGGAGTTGGTCAATGACACCAGAATGGCCTTTTTTGAGCAGTTTTTCCATGCGATGAGAACTGATGACCTCAGGTGAACCAGCAGTGATTCCTTGAAATTTATATTGGTGGCCTCCTTAGTCGAATTGCATGGTTAAGTTATGAAAATCCATGAGAATGGGACCCAAAGTCCTTAGCCAGTCTGCACCCAACACAATGTCACAACCACCCATGTCGATAGAAAACATATGGGATTTTAGGTGGTAGTCACCAATTTGGAGACACACATTTTCATAGCACCCGCCACATTTCATAGAACCACCATTGGTAATCATGATTTGGAAATTGTTGACAGCATGGATGTAGCAATGGGTTTCTTGGGCAATGCAACGATGAATAAAATTGTGGGTGATGCCACTATCAACCAGAATGATGACCTTTCGGTGCTTGATGTAACCAATTAACTTGAGGGTTTGGGGGGTAGATAAGCTGGTGAGAGCATTGAGGGAAATGATCGGTTCCACTTCAGAAGGGTCGGAGGGAGGGTTTATGTTGGTGATTTCTGGTGACTCGGGCATAAGGGGAGTGTCAACATCCTCTTCCGGAATATCCTCAGAGATGGCCATAAAAAGATTTTATTCCTTACATTTGTGGCCTGGGAAATATTTTTCATCACAATTATAACAGAGGCCTTTGAGTTGGCGTTCATCCATTTCAACTCTGGTCAACTTTTGTATTTTTAATGTGGCAGAGGGAGTAGTGGGGTTTACTGGTTTAGGGTGAGGAATAAAGGAAGGCTTACGTTTTTGAGAGGAAACAATTTGTTGTGCTTCTTTAGCTTTTTTGGTAGCCTCTAACCAAGTCATAGGTCGAGCCATGAGGACATGGGCCCGAATCTCCTCCTTGAGGCCACTGATAAAACACTCTCGAAAGAAAGCATCACTCATGCCCTCTGTTCGAAAAGCTAGTCGCTCAAATGCAGCTATGAAGTCTTCTATTGTGCCTGATTGCTTCAATTTTGTCTAACGGCCCAAATGGTTGGTGTCACTGTCAAAGTGTTCATAAATCTCAACCACAAATTGGGTCCAAGTAGTATACCCTTAACGAGAAGTTTTTCTCCATTGCCACCATTGCCAACGTTCTTGATCTAAATGGAGAACACCATACCAGAGTTTGGCCAAGTCATATGTAATGTTGTAGAGAGAGAAATAATGTTCCATTTGGGTGACCCAACCAGTGGGGTTCGAGCCATCAAATTTGGTTACATCCAACCACGGAAGGCGTATGTCCCATTGAAAGTGATGGGGTTGAAACGAATGTGAAGAATTTTCACCTTCAGTCTTTTTATGTGCATCAGGAAAAGATTCATCGGTAGGGATCTTGATTTTGGTGCAAATCGATGCAAAGACAGATTCAAGCTGGGTGGTCATTTCGTGTTTGAATTCCGCCATTGCGGACTGCATGGCTACATTTACATATGCATTTATGTATGCATCACGGGAGGCAATAGTAGCATTGAGTTGTTGCACTTCTTGTTGGGTCTCGAGGAAACCATATTACAAGGTGTTGAAGCGAGACTCTAGTTCTTGGCTATGGGTATGGGCCATGAGGATGGGTGAACTGAAAAGGGAGCGGGCAGGGTCAGAAATTTTTGCAGAAAAATGATATGGATGAATGTGATAAGGGAGAAGAGATGAATCTAGTGGAATAGGTCTCAAATAATGTTGTGGGGTTATACTTTGGTCTGAAGAATGTTACAGTGATGAAATCCCCAAATTCTGAACCAGAGAGAAATGTGTATTTACTTAGCAACCCAAACATAGATGCACGAAAATAGATCTCGCTAGTTTAATTTGTTTATGTTTATGTTTATGTTCCCCAAAGGTGAGGTATTCAAGGGTTCTACAAACAAGGGTTTTCCCTGTTCTATAGCTCTTTGATATATGTGTAGGGTCCAACAATAGTACTTGGCCCAATATCTCAGCGCACTAACTAAGGAGGATAGACCGTACCCTTAGCCGTACTACCCGAATACCCAAGTACTAGAGAGTATCTTCTCAAGTGTTGTTCTTAGTGACACTATAGAAATCTAGCGATCGATAGGTTTATCTAAAGAGGGATTTAGGAAATCTAGGTCTATCCGTACACAGGTGTTGTCTGATGTGCTACCACTCAAAGGGGTACCAACAGGGATTACAAGGGTGGCCAACGAATGTGCGCTTAATAACCAATTATATTTATTGCGTGTATGAATCCCTCAACCTCGGGTTTATGTGAATAATGACATATCTCTGTGGCTTAAAGATGCCATAATATGTCTCTACCCTGAAGAAAAAAAATACCCACAATTTCTTCCAAGGAAAGTGCTCTGATACCACTTGCAAGATACCAGATATATAAAATATGCAGAACAGAAATGAAATGCTAGAAATGGCAGAATAACAATAAAATATCTAGAATAATCTTCACAATACACATATATGACATAACAATAGAAATAGAAATAACACTTTGATTCAAAAAGCAATGTTCACAGGCCTCTTCAAGGGGGCAACCTCCAATCGAGTAGCACTTTGTTACAATAATCTCCAAGCTAGGGTTCTCATACCCTCGACCCTTATTTATACTAAATATGTCTATTAAGAGAAGCATCTAGAGGAAGATCCTTCTAGAAGAGGAAGCTTCTATTAAGTCTTCTTACATCCGTCTTATTCTATTTTATTGAAAGGCCTTATTAATATTGACCTTTATTACATCCGAATACATTGATCTACCTATGTGCAGGTTAGGACGTTAACAAGCTCCCTTAGATATATCACTTATAATTTATCTGAAGTAAAGATTAAAGGTAAGGAATACAATACGAAATGAGGTCAACACTCTCATAGTGTTGTGACCAAGCATTCTTCCATGGAAATCTGAAACTAACACACAAGGTTTCTCCTAGAGGATATGTTAGTTGTATTAGGCAAAGCATATACCTTTAGATTCTCACATGCTATCAAGTATAATACTTTATGATGATTGTTATCTCAACTAAAGTCATCATCTTGTCATGTGTACCTTTGAATCTTGATTAGTCAAACCTAGAGCCCTATCCTCAAGAGTGAGTGCTTTCTTTTCTTCCAGGTCTCCTTCACTCAAGTGATAAGTACTTTCTTCAACATGTCTGTTGTACTAAGACAATATGCTATCTTGACAAAAGGTTAGGTTAGAGGATAAGCTCTATGATCAACTTTTAATCCTTCTAATGATTTGATCATAGCTTCAACATGCAACACCGATCAAGATAATTTCATAACAAATAGATTCATATTAGAATAATCACACCTGGGTTGCATCATTCCTCTGAATTTGTTGGATCTTGAGATCCTTCTAGATCTATGGCAAAAGATCCCTTCTCCTGCAAATACTCTTTAGGGTTTAACCATTAACCATATGTGAGTACATACCTCGAATAGCATTTTCAAGTAGTGGCTCGATCTGGTAGCAACGGTAATCATTACCAAAAACTTCAAGAGTGATTGCAATTGGTTCTACGGCTGCAACTGCAACTAGTACTGCAACTGCATCTAGTTCTGAGACTGCAACTGCAACTACAACTTAGGGTTTTATAAGGAAACCCTGTTTTTTCAAACTTCGAATTTTGAAATTATGGTCCAGGGGATAGATGCACTAGGCTGAGGCGAGCTAGTTGGTGCAGTCGAAATTTTGAAAATCCAACTTTTACTCCAAATCCGATCTGCAGATTTCTGGACTGGTGCTTCTAGTTTTCTGGTACTTTTGGTACTCTGGTACTTCTGGTACTTCTGGTACTCTAGTTTTATGGTACTTTTTGAAACTAGGGTTTCACTTTCTAGGAGATCTATCCACTGAAAAGGTGTACTCTAAGTTCCAAATTGATCCTTGGGGGAGGCACAACTTTCTAGGAGGTTAGGGAGTTGAAAATACTCACTTTTGCAAAACCTTAATTTTTGGGTACGGTAACAGTGACATTTTTCCTCTTGCAAATTGTGCTTCCTTCAGGTTGGTTCTGATACCATGTCAATGTTTATGCCATTATTATATTTCTTTGCATTTCAATAGATAAGAGCATCAAAAGAACAAGATCACTGAGAAATACACATTCACAAGAGACACACCATTAATCCTGGGAAACCCTCTAGGGGAAGAAAACCTAGAAAAAACTTCCTTATCATAAATAGCTTATACAATGTTCAAGAGATAACTCAAACCAATACAGATAGTCCTCTCTAAGAGATGCACCACTCTTCTTCTCCTCTCTCCAACTGGTAATTGCAGCTTGTCTCATAAGAGAATGAGCAAGTGAGTTGTGTGTTTGAAGTGAGGCACTAGCCTCTTATTTATACAAGACTGGCACAAGTGAAAGGTCACAACTGGCAGGGCCAACCTCTCACTCTAGGTGGGTAAACCCACCTTTAGTTAATTCTAGGTCTTCCATAATAACTGTTGGGGCCGACTTCTTATTCTTCCCTTTGTAATTGTCCGATGATCAATCCACAAAAGGGGATTTGGTCCTTATACAATTACCGACATGATTAATCACAAATGGGGATTAATCCAATAATAATAATAATAATAATGACATGATTAATCTGCAATGGGGATTTAATCCAATAATAATAAGAATGCTCTTCGTAGTTACATTATTTCAACACATTAAGCATGAAACATGAAAAACTAGATGTAGCTTCAACTAACTGGGCAGAGCTAACTGATATGCGACTTGTCCCACATGCTTGAGAATTGTATAAGGGACATAAAATTTGGGCGTTAGCTTCTGACAATGCTCGACCTTGAGGGAAGTGTGCTTGTATGGTTTCATTCGCAGAAACACCTGATCCCCTTCTGCAAATTGACGTTCAGAGCGACCTTGATCTGCTTGTTGCTTCATGAGATTTTGTGCCATGAGCAGGTTCTCTTTAAGGGTACGAAGAATATCCTCTTGAACTATAAGTGTTTGGTCAGCCACTTGGACCTTCGAGGTACCTGGTAAGTATGAGAGAACTGAAGTTGGGTTCTGTCCATATACCACTTCAAAAGGAGTCATGCGAGTAGTTGTATGGTAGGAAGTGTTGTACCACCATTTGGCTAGGGGTAGCCATTGAGCCCACTGATGTTGTTTTTCAGAGCCAAAAAACCTCAGATATGTTTCCAAACACTTGTTGACAACTTTCTTTTGACCATCCGTATGGGGATGATAAGTTGTGTTGAGATGCAATTAGGTGCCTTGGAGCTTAAACAGTTCTTGCCAAAAATTGCTTGTGAAAGGTGGGTCACAATTAGAAACAATAGAGTGCGGCATGACATGAATCTTGAAGACCTGGTCCATGAAACGTTAAGCCACTGTGGATACAGTAAATGGGTGTTGAAGAGAACAGAAATAAGAATACTTGGAAAGGCAATCCACAACCACCATTATGACTTATTTATTCCCTAATTTGGGTAAGTCGGTAATAAAGTCCATAGAGATATCCTTCCAAATAGTCAGTGGAATCATAAGTGGTTGTAGTGTGCCCAGAGATTTGACTGTTTCTCCCTTATTGCGTTGACAGACCTCACATTCAACAACAAAATTATGGATGTCCTGTTTCATACCATCCCAGAAAAAAGAACATTTGACTCTGTCATATGTTTTGGTGAACCCCGAGTGCCCTGTTGTGGGTGTAGCATGAAGCTCAGAAAGTATCGTGGATTTAATCTTTGATTGTTTACTTAAATACAAACCGCCTTTGTATCAAATCTCATCCTAGAGCCAAGAGTATCTTGGGGGAGCTGGAGCCTTGGTCTACAATTCCTGGATCAGATGCAAACTTTTGGGATCTTGAATCCATTCCTAGCGCACAACTTGGAGCCAATTGGGTACAATGGAGGAAAGATAAAAAAGGGATCCTTCTTCTTCATATTTTTAGGACAGTGCATCCACCACTACATTGTCTTTACCCTTCTTATAAATGATCTCATAATCATAACCAAAGAGCTTAGTCACCCATTTTTATTTCTCTTGGGAGGAAATGCATTGTTCCAGAAAGTACTTAAGGCTTTGATGGTCGGTCTTGATTTGGAAGTGTTGCCCCAAGAGATAAAGGAACCAAAGATCAACGACATGCAAAATAGCCAACAATTCCTTTTCATAAATGGGTTTGAGAAGATTCCTTTTAGACAGTTTCTTGCTTGTGAAGGCCAAAGGTCGACCCTCTTGCATAAGGAAAATGTTGATTCCTTTCCCTAAGGCATCATATTCCAACACAAAGGTCTTTGTGAAATCAGGAAGGGCCAGAACTGGAGTGGTGCACATGGTCATCTTCAAGGTTTGAAAAGATTGAGTAGTGGCTGGAGTCCAAGTGAAAGAGTTCTTTTTTAGGAGAGCAGTGAGAGGTGCTACAATCTTTCCATAGTTCTTAACAAACTTGCGATAATACCCTATTAAGCCCATAAATCCACGCAAACTTTTGAGAGTCTTTGGGTGCGACCAATCTTTCATAGTTTCAATCTTTTTTAGATCCACCCTGACGCCATCCTTGTCAACCAAATGACCCAAGTATTCTATGTTTGAGGCACCAAAATCACATTTAGACTGTTTCAGGAAAAGTTGGTGCTGGGAGAGGAGATGGAGAGCTTGATCCACATGAGTAAGATAGTCTATCTAGGTTTTGCTATAGATGAGGATATCATCAAAGAAAACTAAGACAAAATGATGGAGAAAAGGATGGAAGACATTATTCATGAGGCTTTGGATGGTGGAGGGGGAATTACACAAGCCAAAGGGCATGACCAAAAACTCATAGTGGCCCTCATGAGTGCGAAAGGCCATCATGGGAATGTTTGCCTCTTTCATACGTATCTGGTGATATCCCAAGTGAAGATCAAGTTTAGTAAAGAATTGGGCACCACATAATTCATCTAGGAGATCATCAATGACAGGAATGGGAAATTTGTCTTTAATGGTCAGTTTGTTGAGGGCACGAAAGTCAGGACACATTCTCCAAGAACCTTCTTTCTTCAGGACCATGACTATAGGAGAAGAGTAAGGGCTCGTGCTAGGGTGGATAATGCCTGCATTAAGGAGTTCCTGGACCATTTTCTCAATTTCATTTGTTTGTGAAAAGGGGTGGCGATATGGATGGATATTGGGAGGAAGGATTCCAGGCACAAGGAGAATGGAATGATCATGAACACCACAGGAAGGAGGGAGGCCTTGGGTAGTGTAAAATACCATTTTATTTTTAGAAAGGAGAGCTTGGAGGTCATGCGGCACTGGGGGTGTCTCTGTGGCTTGAATGGCATGGAGTTGGGAAATGACACCAGAATGACCTTTTTTGAGAAGCGTTTCCATGCGATGGGAACTAATGATCTCAGGTGAACCAGTAGTGATTCCTTGGAATTTATATAGGTGGTCTTCTTGGTCGAATTGCATGGTTAATGCCTTAAAATCCATGAGAATGGGACCCAAAGTTCTTAGCCAGTCTTCACCCAACACAATGTCACAACCACCCATGTCGATAGAAAACATATGGGATTTTAGGTGGTAGTCACCGATTTGGAGATGCACATTTTCATAGCGCCCTCCACATTTCATGGAATCACCATTGGCAATCATGATTTGGAAATTGTTGACAGCATGGATGTAACAATGAGTTTCTTGGGCAATGCGGTGATGGATAAAATTATGGGTTCTTCCACTATCAACCAGAATGATGACCTTTTGAAGATTGATGTAATCGATTAACTTGAGGGTTTGGGGAGTAGAAAAACCAGTGAGAGAATTGAGGGAAATGATGGGTTCTACTTTGGGAGGGTCTGAGGGAGGAATTATGTCAGCGATTTCAGGTGACTCAAACACAAGGGGAGTTTCAACATCCTCTTCTAAAATATCCTCAGAGGTGGCCATAAAAATATTTTATTCCTTACACTTGTGGCCCAAGAAATATTTGTCATCACAATTATAACAAAGGCCTTTGAGTTGGCGTTCAACCATTTCAACCCTGGTCAATTTTTGTATTTTTAATGGGGCGGAGGGAGTAGTGGGAGTGACGGGTTTAGGGCGAGGGATAAAGGAGGGTTTTTGGTTTTGAGATGATACAACCTGTTGTTCTTCTTTATCTCTTTTATTAGCCTCCACCCAAGTCAAGGGTCGAGCCATAAGGACATGGGCTTGAATCTCCTCCTTGAGGCCACTGATTAAACACTCTCGAAAGAAGGCATCAGTCATGCCCTTTGTTCGAAAAGCCAGGCGATCAAAGGAAACTATGAAGTCTTCTACTGTTCCAGATTGTTCCAAATTTGTCAAATGGCCCAAATGGTTGGTGTCCATGTCAAAGTGTTCATAAAGCTCAGTCACAAATTGGGTCCAAGAAATATAGCCTTGACGGGAAGTTTTTCTCCATTGCCACCATTGCCAACGTTCTTGATCTATATGGAGAATGCCATACCGAAGTTTGGCCAAGTCATATGTAATGTCATATAAAGAGAAATAATGTTCCATTTGGGTTACCCAACCAGTGGTATCCAAGCCATCAAATTTGGTCATGTCCACCTGCGGAAGGCGTATGTCACGTTGAAAGAAATGTGACTGAAAGGTATGGAAATGGGAGGAAGTTTCTCCTTCATTATTTGAAGGTACTTCAGAGAAATGGTCATTTGTAGGGATCTTCAATTTGGTGTAGAGTGATGCAAAGACAGATTCAAGCTGGGTGGTCATTTCTTGTTTGACTTCCTCCATTGAGGACTACATGGTTGTATTTATGGTAGCATTGATGGATGAATTAATGGAGGCAACAGTAGCACTAAGTTGTTTCACTTCTTTTTGGGTTTCGAGGAAACCAGATTGCATGGTGTTGAAGCGAGCTTCCAGGTCTTGGCTACGGGTATGGACCATGAGGATGGGTGAACTGAAAAGGGGCGGGTGGGGTCAAATTTTTTTCCGAAAAATGATATGGATGAATGTGATAAGGGTGAAGAGATGAATCCAATGGAATAGGTCTCAAATAATGGTGAAAAAA
>ML807494.1:239089-250792 GCA_009831015.1 Picea engelmannii | reverse complement strand
TTGCAGGAAAGCTTTGTGGAAGGAGCAGCAGTAGCAAGGAGACAACAACTCAACGGAGGATCTACTTCAACCTTCGGAAAACAAGGTTAGTTCATTCTTCCTGTGCTTGTCTGAGAAAAGGGGTTGAGATTTTGGGTAGAAGGATAAAGGTTAAATCTGAAGGGTCATGATCTGCATATAGGCTTAGAACCCTAGCTTATTAGTCCGTAGGGTAAAATACCCAACAACAACGAGATACAAAAGTCAGTGTAGAAACCTAACCTATATGTGCAAGTTGATCCTTGGAAAAAAAAATCATGGACTGTCAAAAATTACCCAAAACTCCAAAAAACTGTCCCAATACCCAATCATATCCCTCCTATGTAACTCCTAAATCACTCTAAATGGTTTTTGGTATAAAGAAAATGATAAGGGAGGCCAAAAAGGTTATAAAAAGAGGCCAAAAAGTCTATAAATAGAGGCTGGCAACTCATTATCACCATTGTTGATTTGGAAATTGTTTGTGGAGCCAAAAGACCCCCTTTGATAAAAGTGGTGATTCCAGAAGCTACATTGGACGAAATGAACTTCTGTCTAGACCAAGTAAGTACAAACTCTCTTAAATTGCATTTTAAGTCTTTATTTTTGCATTGGGTTTCATTTTTTTAAGGGGGCATTGACCTTTAGAAGGTCGGCCCTAGGTCCACATGGGTTGTCTCAGGATACGCCACATGTACATTCAGGTAGAGTAAACTATGCATGCATGTACAGGCGACTGTCACCATTACAACACACATGGACTCCTTTATTGAATGAACAAGGCTTAAAAAGAAAGGGTTAACCCTCTCGAACCTTGGTGTTTTGCAAGATGTATGTCCACTGGAGAGAAAGAGAGAATGAAGAGGTTAGTGAGTTGGTCAGGGAAGACCCCAATGCTATGGCTACCTTGATGCAATGTGGGTTACTCAAGTTTTTCCTATGTCCTTTTATGCAGGCACAACCTAGGCTATTGAATGCCTTGGTTGACTACTAGCATCCAGATGCAGAGGCATTCATGTTAGAGGGGAAGTCACTGGTGCCCATGACTGAGGAAATTTACTTTTTGACTAGCCTCTCTAGGAGAGGGGAACCAGTCAATTTCTAGACTTTTCCTTTAGGGCTGCATAACATAGTGAAATTGATAGGTCTATACTGTTTAGCTGATATAGATCGTTCAAGCTCGCAGGTGCCCATAAGAAAGATCATTGACTTATCACTACAGGTGATAGTATTTCTTATTAGGTGAATCACTGGTTCTGAGACTCTACATCAGGCATCCCATGCACAGATGAATTGTGCATTCCAGTGCTTAAATGCACAAATTTTTGATTGGATTACCACATTGCTTGAGTGTTTGAAGAGGCAGTTGACAGATTGTCGTTTGCGGACACAAAGGAACTTCAGGTTCAGGACCATTCTGTGTTCATTCTTTTTTGAGATTGTTTCGATTTTTAGTCCTCGAGTAGTGGTACGAGGACATCAGGCCTCTCTTCCTACTTTGTGTAGATGGGCAGTATTACTACCACGACAAGGTGGTGGAAGGACCAATGAGTCCTTCGATGATGACTTCTTCGCGTGGTTGTCGCGATAGATCCTGGTTATAAAGGATTACCCCTATGTCAAGATTGATTTCTCAAGAGACCCTGAGATACTAGTACCTCCTGGTGAGGAGCGAGGGGAGATGGGTAAGTCTCCACCTTTGTATTTTTTCTTTTCATTAAACATATGTAATTTTTATGTTGTTTTGTTATGTATATCATTTTTTTGTTATACCAAAGTATTTGATGGATATGCATTCGTTGTGTGTAGATGTGGGACCAGTGCGACCCGCTGACAATGTGAGGAACATGCATCATCCTTGGCCAAGGACCGCACCTGCTGCCGCAGGGGGACCAACAATAGCAGGAGATCTTCTAGTCGGGGAGGCTGAGAGGGTATTGAGATGAGTCGAGCGAAACTTTACTTTTCTCACTCGCACAGTCCTGATGGCAGAGATTGAGGACCTGCCCCCATCTATGTAGCCGCATGTAGTGGGGGCACCATAGACGTGGGTCTGGTTGTTTTGGTGTTTAGCCAATGTTGTGGATCAATATAACTGGGCCCACAGGCCTTGACTTTAGCTAGACATTTTTACGTGCCACGAGCACTACTTGTATATATTTTTTGAGGGCATGAGCCCTATGACTTGTTATCGGTCATCTTTTTGAGGCCCTTGCATCCATCTATGTACTCTGGTTACTTTATGATATTATATATGGTTTTTTTGTCTTTTGTGTCTTATGAATCATGTGTGCAAAAAATGTATTTACATGTTTATGTGAATGTTCTTTCATATGTGTACAAGATGCCAATCTAAAATTTGATTAGCTAGAGTATATGTAACTTGGTTTAATCTCCTAGGAACATGAAAATATGTAATATAATCAAAGATTCGTTCTAAGAGATGTACCCTAAGGAATCGTCGATGTAAAGTTGGATCATGAACCCGGTATGCTCTGTTTAACTGAGACACAACCAGTTGAGCATCGATATAGACCCGGAGATGAGAGATACCCAATGACAAAGTGTCACGAAGCAACTCAATAACTGCACTATACTCGGCGACATTATTTGTGGTGTCACCCAAGCATATACCTCCGGAAGATAATAACTGACCTTGAGGTGTAAATATTACCCAAGTTGTGGAGGCAAGCCTCCGAGTGTGTTGACTAGCACCGTCTGCATACCCAACGAACACCTCAGAATCACTTGACATATGCCACAGTGATGAAAGATAACATCAATGACACATCCATAACACTAAAAGAAACTAAAAAGTGATAGTACAAAGACTATACATATGTTACAAAAAGTTACCCACAGTGACTTGCCTATGAGTAATACTTTTTGAGGTAGAGCCCATTTCTAGGCTCCGCCAAATCATTCCCTTCAAAGTCAACTAGACGATAAGCACCCTTTTTTAAAGCCTCTTTTATGATGAAAGGTCTGAACCACATGGGTTTGAATTTTCCTACCCCTAGGGGGTCCTTATCTTGTTCATAGACCAGAACAAGGTCGCCTTCAGAGAAAATCCGAGGATGAACGGACCTATCATACTGACACTTGACCTTATGTTTGTGAGCCTCATTGACTAGGGCCACATCACAAAACTGCTCATTGAGCTGCTCAAGGTATATTAATCGTTCATCAAGTGGAGAAGTGTCTGGAAATAACTGTACTGCCAACTTTAGAGATAGGATCTGACATTCGATAGGAAAGACTGCCTCCAGCCTGTAAACGAGTTGTAAAGGTGAGAAACTAGTTGCAGTCTTAACAAATGATCGATAAGCCCATAATGCTGAGTATAACATCAAATGCCAATTCGACTTGGCTGAGTTGATCATTCATTGTAGAATGGTATTAAGAGTTTTGTTCATAGCTTCCACCTGACCATTTTCTTGGGGGTAATAAGGTGACGAATGTTCTTGTCGTAACCCAAGATTTGACGTTAACTCAGTCATCATCTATTTTTAAAAGTGACTTCCATGGTCAGTGACAATCTCCCTTCGGATGACGAACCTTGCTATTATCTGGTTGAATAAAAAGAGAGATACAGTCTTTCCATCATCTTTAAATGTTGGCATAGATTCAACCCACTTTGTGAAGTAGTCTACAGCTATGATGATATAGCAGTGCCCCCTTGTTGAAGGAGGGTTTCATGTAGTGTAATCAATCCCCCACTTGGTGAAGGGACCAACTGTAATGACAGGAAACATAGGAGCAGGATGTGCCCTCATATTTCGAGATAAGATTTGGCATGGATGGAACTTCTTGACCGATTCGATACAATCTTTGATAAGTGTTGGCCAGAAGTAACCTACTCATATAATATTTTGAGTTGTTTCCAACCTAGACAAATGATCGCCACAAGCTCCAACATGGTAGTCGTTAAGCATGATAAATAATTCATCGTGAGTAAGACATCGACGTAGGATGCAGTCTACACCTCTCCGATACAATGTATCATCGAGTATGAGATAATTCTTAGTCTGATGGCATATGCGTTGACGCTCATTATGAGAAGCTGTGATGGGGCACTTTAAAGTCTGGAGATAGATAAGCATATCTCTGTACCAGGGATCCGAAGAGGTGATCAAAAACATATCTCCTCTCATAAGTGAATCTTTGGGCACAAGATCACTTGACTCAATCAGAAGTTCTGAAATAAGTTCTGCGAAGACCAGTGACTTTTTGGACTTCACTGAAATGAAATCTAAGTCAAAATCCTAGAGAATGACTATCCATATACTGATTTTTCCGCCTATTACTCATCATGTCAACATGTTCTGAAATGGATTCAGGACAACAATGACGGTGGTCTTGCGAAATAGAACATAATGACGGAACCGTTGAACAACATGGACTACGACCAATGCAAGTTTTTCGATATGAGAATAATTGAGTTCTGGTCCTATGAGGCCTCGGCTCAGGTAATAGATGACATATTCTAAGAACAAGTCATCTTCCTGAACTAATACCATGCCAATGGTTGACTCTTTTACAGCCAGATATAATAAGAAATCCTTGTTATAGTTAGGTGGCTAGAGAAGAGGGGTAGTTGTGAGCACATGTTTCAATGTGGCGAAAGAGCATTGAGTGGCATCATCCCAATAAAAAGGAATGTATTTTTTAAGTAGGTGCATAAATCCTTTGGTGATCTCGGCGTAGTTAGTGATAAAGCGTCATAGAAAATTTGCCTTGCCATGTAGACTTTGAAGTTGAAGGATTTTGCATGGGGGGGGAAACTGAATTATCACCTCAACCTTGAGAGGATCGACCATGATCCCCATTGTGGATACTATGAAACCTAACAAACGTCCTGATGTTATGAAGAAGATGCACTTGTTTGGATTCAAGCGAATCCGAAATTAGCAACAATGTTCGAAGATAAGTCAGAGGTGTGTGGGATGATCCGTTCTCTTGCAAGATCGAGATGATAAATCATCTAAATAAGCCTCGACTATATTCTTGAGGTCATGAAAAGAAAAAGACATGGCCCGCTGAAAGGATGCTCCAACATTTTTAATACCAAAAGGAATCTTACGATATGTGAATGTACCCCATGGATAGATGAATGTCATTTTGTGCTGGTCTTCGGGTTTGATTTGTATTTGATTATGTTAGCACTCTGTAATTTGCCCAAGGCTATAAGGCAGTCACAGAGGCAACATCACAACCACTTCGATTCTTGGATCTAGCCCTCCAAGACTCAGAGAGGGATCTCTCTGTCTGATATAGCTTTGTTTTAATAGGTATTAGGCTAGTTATGCAAGTGTGGGGTTGGGGTTTTTAAATGGTTGTTTTGGAACAGCAAGAAGGGCCATTGGGTAAATGGGGTCTGCACTTAAAAATGTGATTCACTCTCAGATCTTGGACATAACTCTTAAACAAGGCAAGGTAGTGGAAGTGTTGGATCGAATTAAGTTTTGATGGTGTCAATTTTAGGAAGAAATAGGGTAGGAAAAATCCAATCAAAGGAGCAGCTAAGAATTCCTTAACTGAGCTCTTTAGATGAATAACATAAAGATTATCAAAAGGAAAGATGCAGAGTATTTCCCAATAAATTATGCTCTGAGTACTTTCTTCTGACAATAAGAATTGAAAAAAAAGTGGAAAGAGGATAGGAAAATACTTTAATAGAGAAAAAAATGCCACCAATACATCCACATAAGAATCCTGTAGAAAAAATAACATGTCCATCACTGATTGATCATTTTAAATTACAAAAAAAGTTCTCTGGCCAAACACAGCCCACAGTCCAGCAAGGAACCTCATAGGTCGAACCATTTTACATTAAAATCCTATGAATAAATAGGATATACCATCCCAATAAGTTTCAGAAGTCAGTTTAACCACCTCGGCCAAAAATAGCTACCACTCCCACAAAATTTAGAGCTTTCTGCCATGAAAGACGGACTTGTTTTCTGCGAAAAAGGGGTTCGAACAGACGTGTTTTTCTATTGAATGATGATACCCATGTGAAAATGGAAGGAGTTTATTGTATATGGGCATGTGATGGACAAAACAATCCTTCGATTTCTCCAAATTCGTCCCCAGCTGGCCGTAACAGCTCCTGCAAGATCGGGACTGTAACGGAAAATTGAGAATCTGGAAAAATGGGCCTTGAAGATGGCTTTGATTCTCCCTGATCGTAGCATCATTGAAAAAACTGAGAGAGTGTTTTTGTATTCAGCTTGTGATGAGAAAAAACCTCTCTCATATTTTTAAAATACATCTTCGTTTGCCCAGAAACGGCCTCAGACGAACACATGCTGAAATAGGAAAAAATGACAAAAATATTTAAAAAAGCGGTTTTTGTTATGAAAAGCGGTATTCCGGACCCCCCCTGAGGTGGTAAGCGGTTTTTTTTTTTTTTGGGGGGGGGTCCACAAGAATAGGAGCATGCCACGTGGATGGGGTGTGGTTTTAAGAAACCATTATTCCGGACCCCCCCCTCTCGTTAAGTTCCGGATGGTTGGGGGGTCTAGAATTTTTAAGGGCCGTGTGATTAATCTGATGTGAGTTTGGACGGGGGGCGATGTGTGAATATGGGTTGAGCTTTGGTGCGAGTGGAGTGTGACGTATGAGGGGGGTGAGTGGAGTGTGACGTGAGGTATGAGGGGTGGGGTAGACTTAGGTTAGTATATTTTTAGTGTTTGTTTTTAATATATTTTTTTAATAGTTTTTTAATACTATGTTATTCCATGTTTTATTCACATGTTTTATGTTAACTATTATGTTTTTTGTTTTGTTTTTAATTTTTTTTAATTTGTTTATTTTTATTATATGTTTTGCATATTATGTTTTATATTTTTGTTTTTTAATTTTGTTTTATTATATGTGTTTATTTTATATGTTCTGTTTTTTAAATATTTTATGTTTTTGTTTATGTTTTTTGTATTTTATTTTTTATGTATTAAATTTTAATTTTTTTAAATGTTTTTATTTAATATCATTTTATTTAATCCAAAACTAACCTACTTATTAAACTGACTAATTATTAATTAATTAATTTCTAACATAATTACTAACTTAATTAATTAACAATTGATCAATCACTAACATGTTAACTCAATTGTTAATTAATTAATAATTAATTTATTATTAACAGGTTTAATCATGATTATTAACCTAATGTTTTTATCCTAAGTCTTGTTTATTCATGGATGGGTGGCGGGAAAAGTATTCAATCAATGGGGCCACAGGACAAAGGAGTTAGGGTGCAGCGTGTATGAAGGATACAACAGGGTAATGGGGGATCGAGTGAAAAGAATGGAGGGAGGAAACAGAATCAACCGAGCCATACTTCGTCATCATGAGAGAAACGCCAAATCAACAGTCAAAGAATCGAGCCACCTATAATTATAGGACCCCAACATAGGCTCCACCTAGGGATGGTAGCTTCTTTCAGGAGGTGTCAAGAACCACAGACTTCTGAACATGCAGACTAGAGCTTTATCCATTGAGCTGATCCCAAAATCTTATTCTGTAACATGTACCTATTTTGATCTTGCAACTGAAACCAAATTAAGCTAAACACTGCTGAAAAAGAGATGCTCGGAATGCTAAGATTATTCATTTTTTCCTACCTACCCTACTGCAATCATTGCTCATCTAGGTAATGGAAAAATGCCAATGGAGCCAATCCAGTAGTTGATTTAGTGGCTCTGTTCTTTCACTGTCTGTGATGAAACTCAGAAATAAGTCTATTACTCGTGCTTGAGAGTAATTTCCAACCTTCTTTCCCTTGCATAATATTTGATAAACCCGAACAATAGGAAAAACACCGGCAACGAAAAAATAACCTGTATTAAAAAATTTCTCCATATAGGTAGCTACAGGATCAAGGTAGAAATGACATGTTCCTTGATTTTTGGATGGTAGCTCTGGCACTATATCTATGTTATCTTCATCCTCGTGCACTTCTTGACATGGATGCAATTGCTCTGATGGGCTTTGGAATGTGACTTTTACTGAACACACCCTTGTAGTTGACTGTCCTAACATATCCATATCATAGCAACGTTTTATCCCATAGATGGATGATGGGGGATGATTTTGACACCACAAGCCATCCAACCGATCAGCTATTGGATCCTGAAAAGACTGACAAGACTGTTGCATTGATTCAAATGATATTTCCTGACCTTTTATGTATTTATCCTTCAACTCTTGCCCACGAGTCTCCTTCAAAATTTGAAATGAATTAAAGAACAATGGTACAGAGTTATTTTGGATTAACTCACAGTTTGTCTCAGGCTTTAAGCTTTCATTTGGAATTTGAAAATTAGAGTAGGTAAAGTGCTGCAATTTTGGGTTTAGAACAGCCTCCACATCATCGCTAGCATCTTCCCCTAGTTGATCAGAACCTCCTCCCAATTTACCAATGCCAACTCGTCTACAATTTCTTCTCAAAAATTGAAAAGAAGAGAAACATAAGGGCAAAGAATTTCCCCTTACTCTGAAATTTTCCGTCTCTTCCTCATCATTGTCATGACTGTTGTGCAAGGGTTGATTGTCGCATCTGAACGGTAAATGATCTTCTTCCTGTCGATGACATGCTACCGGTTTCTCTAAATAGTCAACCTCCATTTCAGCCTCATGATCATCATCATACTGGTCACACTTGGGTAAATCATCCATGGATGAAATTCCATTGAACATGCATATCATGCTAGGAGAATCTTCCACCACTCTCTAATTTTGAACTTCATCGTCGACTGTATGGTGAATGGAATACATGAAAGAATCATTAGCCAAACCATGGTACCAAGGGTGAGCAGTAAAATGTTTGGGAACTGTGACACTTTCTTTCTCTGGAATCAATGGACCATGATGTCTTTCAATATCAAGCTCATCTTTTCTATTGATATTCTGCATTAGATTTTCCATGACACTGGCCAAAATCTGCAGTTTAGCTTCTGATGACTTCAGCTGCTCCTTTTCTTTGTCCTTTAACTTTGACCTTTTGATCAACAAGTTGGTCTCCACATCAAATGCAATTCTCTGCATTTCTTCAAGGCTTGCAATATTCCTTTCTCTTAATTGGAATGCCATCTCAGGATAAAAAGCATCTAGGAAATGCAATTTGGCTAAACCAGGAGGTGGCCTTACATCCACAGGTATTGAATGATACACCTCATTGAATCTTGCTAAAAATTGTTGTACTTTTTCCCTGGGTTTTCTTTTCAAGTGGTCATACTCTTCTAGGAGGAGGAAAACATTTCTCATGACCACCCATCTATCTAGGAAAACTTGCATAAATTGATTAAAATTTCTGATGCTAGCAGCTGGAAGGTTCTTAAACCAATATTTAACTTTACCTTGCAAAGATAGGGAAAACATCCTGATATAGACATCATCATCTTCAACCTCATAAAGGTCAAGGAAATCCTCAAGGTTTTGAATATACTTTTCAGCAGTGATCTTCCCATTTTCTCCATCAAACCTAGGTAGATTTTTTATGTAATTGATAGGGAAATTATGAAGAATGGGAGGCAAATCTAGAGGCTAGTATCGGTCTAGGAATTTTGCAAGCACAGGAGATGAAGAAAGAGGCTTACAAACATCCATAGGTTTAGCGAGAGTAAGAGATAAAGCAGGAGGCTTATGTCTCACTAGGGTTTCTACAGATGCATCTGGGATGTGCACAGGTGCATGAGCATGTACATAATCTACAATTGGGTATATGATCTATTGAGACTCATCAATTGATTGATGGTCAAATTAATCTTCAACAATATACTTTTGATCAGGATTAGAAAAAGACAAGACATAATTGCAGATAAAACCAAAGATGTCTTGAATGCAATTTGAGCTTGAATACCTAGTCTTTCTAGGCTGCTTGGTCATGATTCAGGTTCTTCCTCCAGTGGAGTCTTTGAGTTTGGCATTGTCTGGAGCTGATTGGAGTCCCCAGGTGAATGATCTTATCCTTCTTGTGTCTGGTCACTGTCCACCATCATTGATCAGATCTGGAGCTTTGAAGTGTACTACTGGGGAAAGTTCCCCAGTGGAGTCACCATTATGTTAGCGCTCTGTAATTTGCCCAAGGCTGTAAGGCAGTCATAGAGGCAACATCAAAACCACTTCGAGTCTTGGATCTATCCCTCCAAGACTTAGAGAGGGATCTATCTATCTGATATAGCTTTGTTTTAATAGGTATTAGGCTAGTTATGCAAGTGTGGGGTTGGGTTTTTTAAATGGTTGTTTTGGAACAACAAGGAGGGCCATTGGGCAAATGAGGTCTGCGCTTAAAAATGTGATTCACTCTCATATCTTAGACATAACTCTTAAACATGACAAGGTAGTGGAAGTGTTGGATCGAATTAAGTTTTGATGGTGTCAATTTTAGGAAGAAATAGGGTAGGAAAAAGCCAAGAAAAGGAGCAGCTAAGAATTCCTTAACTGAGCTCTTTAGATGAATAACATAAAGATTATCAAAAGGACAGATGCAAAGTATTTGCCAATAAATTATGCTCTGTGTACTTTATTCTGACAATAAGAATTGAAAAACAAGTGGAAAGAGGACAGGAAAATACTTTAACAGAGAAAAAACGCCACCAATACATCCACACAAGAATCCTGTAGAAAAAATAGCATGTCCATCACTGATTGATCATTTAAAATTACAGAAAAAGTTCTCTGGCCAAACACAACCCACAGTCCAGCAAGGAACCTCATAGGTTGAACCATTTTACATTAAAATCCTATTAATAAATAGGATATACCATCCCAATAAGTTTCGTAAGTTGGTTTAACCGCCTCGGCCAAAAATAGCCACCACTCCCACAAAATTTGGAGCTTTCTGCCATGAAAGACGGACCGGTGTTCTGCGAAAAATGGGTTTGAATAGACATGTTTTTCTATTGAATGATGACACCTAGGTGAAAAATGAAGTATTTTATTGTATATGGGCATGTGCTGGACAAAAACCTCCTTCGGTTTCGCCAAATTCGTCCCCAGCTGGCCGTAATAGCTCCTGCAAGATCGGGACTGTAACGGAAAATTGAGAATCTGGAAAAATGAGCCTCAAATACGACTTTGATTCTCCCTGATCATAGTGTCGTTGCAAAAAATGAGAGAGGTTTTTGTTTTTCATTTCATGTGGAGAAAAAACCTCTCTCGTATTTTTAAAATCCGTCTTCGTTTTCCCAGAAACTGCCTCGGACGAACACATGATGAAATAGGAAAAAATGGCAAAAATATTAAAAAAAAGCGGTTTTTTTTATGAAAAGAGGTATTCCGGACCCCCCCTGAGGTGGTAAGAAGTTTTTTTTTTTTTTTTTGGGGGGGGGTATGCAGGAATAGGATCGTTCCACATGGAGGGGGAGTGGTTTTAAAAAACCATTATTCCAGACCCCCTTCTAGTTAAGTTCCGGATGGTGAGGGGGGGTTCGGAATTTTTAAGGGTCGTGTGATTAATCTGATGTGAGTTTGGACGGGGGGCAATGTGTGAATATGCGTTGAGTTTTGGTGGGAGTGGCGTATGACGTATGAGGGGGGTGAGTGGAGTGTGACGTGAGGTATGAGGGGTGGGGTAGACTTAGGTTAGTATATTTTTAGTGTTTGTTTTTAATATATTTTTTTTAATAGTTTTTTAATACTATGTTATTCCATGTTTTATTCACGTGTTTTATGTTAACT
>ML807494.1:206070-238658 GCA_009831015.1 Picea engelmannii | reverse complement strand
ATTAATTTATTATTAACAGGTTTAATCATGATTATTAACCTAATGTTTTTATCCTAAGTCTTGTTTATTCATGGATGGGTGGCGGGAAAAGTAGTCAATCAATGGGGCCACAGGACAAAGGAGTGAGGGCGCAACGTGTATGAAGGATACAACAGGGTGATGGGGGATCGAGTGAAAAGAATGGAGGGAGGAAATGGGATCAACCGAGCCATACTTTTTCATCATGAGAGAAACTCCAAATCAACATTTGAAGAATCGAGTCACCTACAATTATAGGACCCCAACAGATTATATCCCGAAAATCCATCCATGAAAGAAAAGGCCTCGTAACTAGCACATTCATCAATGACCTGGTCGATGAAAGGTGTGGGAAAATTATATTTGGGACAGGCCTTGTTCAAATCATAGAAGTCGGTACATACATGAATTGTTCCTTGTTTTTTATTGATCGGCACGAGGTTTGACACCCATTGGGTCAAATGGATAGGATAGATAAAACTAGCTTTTAGCAATTTCTCAACCTCAACCTTAATGGAGGCTACTTTCTTGGGGTTAACTAGATGAAGCTTCTACCAGAAAGGATTGGCATATGGATATGTTGTGATTTTGTGTTCAACTATTTTTGGATTGATGCCTAGCATTTCCTCATAAGACCAGGAAAAAACATCGCAAAATTCTTTAAAAGGATTGGTGTAGATTTGAATCTCTCTGGGGGAGCAGTCAGATCCGATGAATACATTTTCCACATTGCCAGGGTTTCGGGAGATATTGATCAGTAAGGTTTTAGCGATAGTTTCCATATTACCCTCAGCATAAACCTCATGTGTAGCTAAGGGATTAATAGGACAAGACCAATATCCTGTCATAGTCATGGTGAATTCTCCCACTTCAATTCGGCTTAACTCTGGGAGGAAGTATGATCTGTGATGAAGATCTTCCCAGGGTTTGTTCGGACTAGTCATTTCTTCAATTATTGCTTCATCAGAGGGAAATACTAAGTCTAATGAATCAGTGTGAGAAAGAGAACCCTGAGCCCAAATAGGATTTAGAAGTGGATCGAACTCTTGTGCAGGAGTTGGGTCAGTGTGGAATGAAGTTTGCTAGACTAAAGAGTACAGTACTTCAGTTATAAACAAAGGAATGGACATGCCCGTGTGCCCTATCCCATCCATCGTGGCTGATGGGGAAGGAAGTATCCACGGATCGTCGAAGTAAGCCATGCGGAATGAAAAAACTTGAAAAATCTCAACCTTATGGTGATTGGATATAAACTTGATATTGCCTTGAGGGGGTAGGTAATCAAAGGTTCCCATCAAAGATGGGCACAAACCAACCCCTAAGTTGACGACACATGGTTGAGGATTATCAATCATCGGGACCGTGGATGCCCCCAATGCAGGGTCAGTTCTGGAGAAATACAATTGATTGATGGTCACTATCCAACCCTCATGTGGAAACAACAAGACCCAGAAAACTGTAGCAACCACAGCTTGCATGGAATAAGTCCAACTCCTTCCTAACAAGAGGTTATAGTCGAGGGGAGAATAGACTACCTCTACTTCGACACACATGGTCTTCCCTCCTAACTGGATAGGGAAAGAAGGAATAATACCATGTGGTCGGAACGAATGACCATCGAAAGAAGTGAGAAGAGTAGGTGACAGAGACAAAACAAGCCGGCCAAAAGGCCTTCCAACATGCCAATGACATAATGCATGTCGAGGTGCCCTCATCAACCATTGTGTGGAAGATATTCTGAGTAAACGTTTTCATGGGATAAGCCACTACTATCTGAAACGCTACATGGTAAGGTAGACGAGGTTTTAAGTCGGTTGTATCCAGCATGATTGTACCCTGATTACAAGTCTTGGTAGATCCTAAAGAGGTTAACAAGGCTTTCCTCTGGGAAGGGAAGCTTTGGAGGACCTCCAAAGAGGACATCGCACAAGGGGTTTGTGATAAATATTCCACCACAGAGTAGTTCTGGGTGGCTCTTGCATTTGGGTTATGAGAATCTTTTTTTAATGTGCCTTTGGGAATGCATGTCATTGTCTCAATCTCTAGAGGAAGATATGGGAGTTCAGCTTCTTTACCCTTCTCAGAAGTGCTTGGTTTATTATAGTCATGTGCTCTAATCAATATAAAATCATCATCCCTCACCATATATACGTTCACAGATGTGGGGTTGTTCGCAGGTGGAGAGGGTCCTTGGCTGCCCCCTTCCATGCTTGAAGAGGCCTGTGTTAGGTTTTTCCCATGTTGGAATGGATTGGTTAACATAGTAGGTTGTTTTTGTCTCACAAACTTTTGGGCCTCTACAATCTAGGGACAAAGGTGGGTCGGGTGGTCCTCCGCACACAAGTTGCATGGATACCTTGCCTTCTGTTTCTCAGTATTTCTCCTGCCAACATTATCGGTGGGTTTCTTATCCCCCTTACCCTTCTTTCATTGTTTTTTTTTTCATTCAGGATGTTGGGTGGCCTTTGGATTAGTTGATTGCATTGTGTGTACATCCAACATTTTGGTAGGGGGAGAAACTAAAGTAGTAGTTTGGCTGGCTGTTGTGTGTTGTATAGACAATTGTTGCAACTGATTCATTATTTTCTCAGTAGGATTTGTTTGTGCTAAACCGAAAATACCATCGGCATGTGGTCCAACTCTCTATATAGTTTTATCAAGTATTGAGCATGGTGCATCTGGAAATATCTTGTATAATCAACCGAACTGAGAATAGATTAGCTCAATTTGTTGAGCTCTCATGCTGGCATCTTCTTCAGAAAATACTTCTGACGTTGTAACGTATTTGGACAACTATGGGACCAAAGACTTAAGAAACCACTCGAGTAGGAATGTTTGTGGGACTGGTACCTGAATTAAACTCTTTCTGCATCTCCATTCTCGAATGTGATTAGAGATATGGTCTTCTTTAGTTTTTGATAAATTGGCCAGCAATTCGGTGCCAGCGACGTATCTCACAGGCAAATGGAAATGGTTTAGGAAAGACATCACTAGTTCACTGAAGGAAGAGTATCTTGAGTAGTCGAGCTCAATGTACCATTTCATGGAACTCCCAATGAGAGTATGTTGAAACAATCATAACTGTACAAAATCATCTTTCAACGAGTTAGATGAGCAACAAAGATGGAAGGTAGTCACATGATCTCCTGGATCTTCGTTAGGCTTGGCTTCGAACTTTGCGATGTCCAAAGGTAACTTCGTCATCCTAGGAGGCCAACGCGGTTCATGACAGATAGGGTCATTCAACAACCTTGTCAAGTCTAGAAAATGCAAGGTTGCCAGGAAGGGTAGTTTGGATTGTTGGTGATAACTTGGGAAAAAGGGGCCTGGAGTTTGACTAGCACCAGGTTGCTAGGAAAAGTTCGGTTGCTGGCTCGGATTCTGGTAGAAACCATGGACATGGCCAACATATGGATTTTACGTGTGAGGAGACATCATCGGTGGATTTCTGAAATAGGACATATATGGTTGGGCATGCATTACATTCGAAGGAATTTGGGAAGGAGTGCTCCATGTCAATCCCATGGGGATAGGCATAGTGCTTTGTCTAGGGTTCCATTGATTATGAAAATAATTACCCTAGATCGACATTCTTGATGAGGTAACTGATGCCTGCCAAGAATTCCAAGGCCTACTGTGGAAGAATATCTTGGGTGTTCCCCCTGTGCAGGAATAGTACCCTGCATAGGAATAGGTTGTCCGAAACCGGGGTTTCCCCCAGTTGGGAAAGTAGCTGACGAGAAGGTGTTGTTACCAAATGCAATGAACAAAGAAAACAATGTCGAACCTACCAACATATTATGCGAAGGTAGTCCTTGACTCCCAGCTCCAAGTAAACTATGGTGTGCAGGTTGCCCAGTGGTTGGCGGATGTGAGCCACCGAGTGAAGGTGACGAAGGAGGTATATGACCTCCCTCATAAGGGAAAGAATTAAAAGGATTAGGAGTTCCCCCCATGTGACCTTGTAGAGGAGTGTTAGAGATCCCTGCTCCTAGACCTGAAGTTTGTGAAGCGGAGTAGGAAAGTACAGAACTTGTACCTGAACTAGGCATCCCGTCTGAGAACGGAGGGCCTGTCGGACTTGGTGTGAAAGGGGTTGTGGCTTCCACCAAAGAAAGGATCATACCACTATGTGATGTAGAGGTGGTCGATACCATGGTGGATCAGACCAGTGACAGTGGGTTAGGAGGTGGAAACTCTCCTGTGGTGACAACCGTAGTTGGAATTGAAGAATTCCTAGAAGGAGTAACAACATTTGTTTCCATTTCTGCGTGTGACACTGTCTGGCACTCATAAGGATGAATCGGTATGATGGTGGGTGTCGAAAGATCAGTGGTGGAAGTTTCAACCAGACCAAAATCTTACACTCCAAGTTATAAGATGATCGATTCCTCTGGATGTTGGTCAGGCACAATTTCTTGTGACCCGGTTGCTTCAAAAGACCGTTGTTGGTCTAGCTTTCTCCTTAGTGGTGGCGGGCATGGCTCTAGGTTAACCGGCGGCAGGCCAAGAAGCCTTCGTGACTGGTGAAGCTCATGATCCTCCACTATGTGAGAATATCAAAGACACTCTAGGGTAGTCTAACTGTTCAAAAGTAACACACACTAAAAAAGTCCCTATAAGATAAGACAGAAAAACACTAAATTAATTGGAAGAACAGTTACAACAGCCAACACTAGAGCAACTTACCAGTGCAAGTGAAACTCGAAAATGGAAGCACCCTCTAGGTATAATTTGCAAAGTATGTCCCGATGTATATCCTAGGTACCGTGTTATACCCCCACAGTCACCTGTGTATGTCCCTAAAAAATATAGGCAACTAGGTTGCCAGTGCGCGAACAGTCACCAAGCGGGTACAGTCGAAAGTCGGGTAGACAAAAATGAGTAGGGTATCGAGCCTGAAACCTGTCAAGGGTATCAAAAGAAAGTGGTCTGGAAGACAACTAAGGACCTTGAACAGATTTGAAACCCACAAAGCCCCATGGAAAATACAATCGATGGAATCCCAAAACAAACCCTCTATATGTGTTCTCCACTACGATTGGTCCAGCTTTGGAGGGGCTATCTCCGTTATGTTTCTGCACACGACCTCATGTTTATCCCCTATGTTAGAATGGGGTCCTAGATAACTTTCACGATACTGGACTTGGACACTCCCTAACTCAGACTCCAATGTTTGATTTTAATGGCCTTGAAGAGTTTCCTCTCCAACCTAATCCAAGGCCCTAATCTTGAACTAGTTGGTTAACCCTACAAACATAAAAGTCTAATAAATTTTATATTTAGTGTTAATTTTATGGCTTGTCTTATGTCAAGGGGTATGAAAGTGAAACTAATGATGTTTAAAAGATGAAAGTAAAAATGAATAAAAATATGGAAACAAAAACCTTCACTTAATGCAAAATTTCAACAACTTTTCAAAATTTTTATTTTTTATTTTTTCTAAGATATTTTGAATCAACAAACTTAAAGAAGGATTTCACTTGACTATGATCTGCTTATGATCTAAGTAAACTATCAATAACTTAAGAAAACTAAGATTTTTCCCTGGCTACTAATGCAAAATCACACTTTTCAACCAAACAAGAAAACGAAAGAGATTTTTTTTTTATTTAAATGTTGATAAAGCAAAAAGGAAAAATACCAACAAGTAAAAAACCAAGAAAAAAAATTATGTCCTAATCTTAGATCGCAAAGAATCACTTCAAGAAATCACACACTAGCAACTTAAAAAATGACTCTCACACTTGTCTAAAAACCCTAAAGAAATTTTTATTTTTATTTTTATGACAACTTTTAAATGAGAAAAAGCAAGCTAAGGCTAAGATCAATCCTAAGCTACTGACTGATAAGAAAGAGATTCAAAAACCTAAGAGGTATAAATCTCATCAAGGGAAAGGATGACTACCTTACCCTCAACAAAAGCTATCCTGCATAAGCACACTACTAACAATCCAACAACAAGCATGTGCACATGAGCTGTGTAAAGACCAAGGGTGTGTACACGCGTGATGGCCTTATACAGGCCGTGTATATCTCTAAAACTCTGAAACAAAATAAAAAAAGACAATCCAAACCAGGAAGAGACCATTGATATTGAGAACTAGGATCTCTTGAAGGCTTAGACACTCTCTTTAACAAAAAGAAGGAAAACAATGTAAGGAAAAGATTTGTAAAACAAACCAATCTGAGATAAGACTGCAAATCGCCAAGACTTAGACAGAGTTCTAGAAAACCCATGAAATTGATTGATTCTAATAGGGAAGAGGATGACTGCCTCAAAAATTTTCTAGGATCTACACACTACCGTTACTTCTTTAGCTAGTGTTTACACGTGGTCTATAAGAGAGTAGGGCGCAGGTACACGCGTGCATACCTTATGCAGGCCATGTGTACCTTTGTGGGTCTCGAAAAAACATATTCAAGAAAATAACAGAGATAGATGGTATGGAAGACTAGACTCTCTACTAGCTCAGACTTTGTAGAAACTTCAAAAAATAGGAAAGAAACTAGTCTTTTAAAACTATCCAAAAATATTCCCATGAACCCTAGAGACTTCCCCATTATGGTCACCAATTATGTTGTGGTGGGAAATCCCCCTACGAACTAGCAAATAGGGTTATATTATGCATGTAGATATGACCAAAAGAAACCTACTTTCTACCTTCGTCCCCAGACCTAATCCCCATTTCTTTTTAGCAAATACATGGTTAGACCAACATACCTTGTTCCAGATGTTCGATGTCGATCCTTCTTCACACTTTATCACTTGTTGGTAGCTATCCTCTCAAGATTGACCTGCGTACAAAACAAGAAACAAACTATGCATGCATTTTACCTACAGACTAATGGGTTAGAGATTGAAACATATATTTACTGAACTATGAAGAACTCCTATAGTCGGATGGGAAAATCATTTATTTATAATTAATTTTAATGAATCAACTTACAATGTCAAGACCTGCCACTGCTCTGTGAATCTTGATCCTGGGCTCCTCTTCAAATGTCCTCCAACTTATTTTCTTTGCATCTCTTCTTTCACAAGGATGGCTAAAGGGTTGTGACAATGGGAATGTGCAATTGGGAAGAGTTTCTTTACTCTTATTCTCCTCCTCCAAATGGGACCCCTAACCCTTCTTTTATAGGCTAGAAGAAGTTAGGTATTTGGATGAACCCTCAACAATGCATGAATGGGAGTTTCAGTTAACTCACCCAAAGATGTGTGTTCCATCGACAAATTTCCTTTTTTCATGCTTTTGTCGATCCACAGAGGTTGTTTTAGGTCAGCTAGCATGTACACACATGCAATAATGGAGTAGTGTGTGTGGGCCCTTATAAAAGAGGTTTTTTAAAGAGTTTTTTAGCAGTTCTTTGGCAAAGAAAGGATCTAAGATGGCCTAATGCCAGGTAAGCATGTATGGTGCAAATTAGGGTTATAACACTTGGGTTTTCATAAGACAACCCGTGTGGACTTAGGGCCGAACTTTTCAAAGGTCGATGCCCCTCCAAAAAATGAATTTATATTCATAAAGAAATAATTAAAATGCAAGAGGGGGTAGTGAGTACTTACTTGGTCGAAGCGGATGGTCGTTTCATCCACTAAAGCTCCCAGAATCAACTTTTTTCACAAAGGGGTAGTTTTGGTTTTTAGTCAATTTCTCGATTAGCAATGGTGATAATGAACTACTAACTTCTATTTATAGACTTTTTGGCCTCTTTTTGTCAAATTTTGAACCTTTTTTTCATTTTTTCTAAACTAAAAATCATTTAGTATGGTTTGGGAGTTTTCTTTGGATTGTCACGAGAAGTGTTACTTTGGGCATTTAGAAACTTTTTGGAGATTTGGATCGTTTTGAAGATCCTTTGGTAAAAACTCATTTTTTCAACTCATTGCATTTAAGTTAGGATTCCACCTCTACTTCCTACATCTTGTTGTCTTTTACACTTTTCCATAGGATCAATCCCACTGAATTGTGACACGAAACCATCATTGTTTCTTTTGAAGTGTTGTAATTTAGTGGTAGAGCCTACCCTAACATGGATGCCCTAGGTAGATCCTAGTTGCATTTTCGTGTGCATGTTGTCACTAACGATTATAGGTTCGGGAGTCCTTATTAGTTTCTCCTGATTATGAGTTTGAGCCTCATTTGCATGATTCCTTATCACTCTTGACCTCACCCTCGAGAATCCAAAAACATAACAGGTCTTGTTTTAAGCCCTTTTCAAACCCTCTAAACACGAAAATATTGTTGATCGATCTTGTGGCCTTTCACGCTCACTAAACTGGAATTTGAGGTCGCATCTTTTTGGCAATAGTTTACCCCTTTTTTGGTCTAGATGGTCAACTGTACTAACAAAGGTATACTTTAGGGGCCTTAGTTCTATAGAAGAGTATTCTCAGGTATAATTTTAACCCTTTTTCAGGCCTAAGGGACTAAAACTATGAAAAAGGAACCCCCACAGAGTCCATAGTTAAGCTCTTTTCAGACTCCCTAAAATTGAAAAGATTGTTGAGTGACCTTATTCTTTCACACTTGTTAAAATGGTCCAGAAGAACATTCCTGACAGAGTCCATAGTTAAGATTTTTTTAGACTCTTTAAAAAAGAAAAAATTGCAAAGTGACCTTTTCTTTATCACACTTGTTAAAATGGTTTTGAATAGACGTATGGTTGATGCTAGTTTACCCCTTTTTCGAGCCCATTAGACTATCTTCGAAAACGGTACCCCAGCGGAGTCTCCTTTTACATTTTTTCAGACTCTCTAAATATGAAAAACCACTGATTTTACCTCCTTTGGGCTCGTTAAAAGTACATCGAAGGATGTTACCATCGTGTGTTTTGTTAACCACGTTTTCATACCTGTTTCTTTGGCCTAGTGTTGGCTCCATGTTTCTCTCAACTAAACCATCTGAAGCATGAGTTATATGCAAGCCCTGTAGCACTTTACCTTTGCATCTTGATACATTTGGCCCTAGGAGGGATTTTTCCGAGTGTCCTTTCCCTGACCATCAATCTTGTCCTTGTGCCTATAACTAGTATGTTTTTGACACTCATTACTCCCTTGTAATGCAACATTATTTTATTCTTTTTCCAAAATTATTGAAAAAGACAAAAGAAAAATCAAATATACCCCAAAAAGAGGAAGGGAAATTTATTTTCCTTTTATTGGCAGCACAATGAGTCACCCTTGGACAAAGCACACCCTTCCGTTTGTTCATCAAGATCTAGGATTTAATACTACCTATGAAGTTGTTCTCGCTACATGGATTTGTGTCCTCCTCTGTTTGGTTATTCTTCCAAACATATGGAGAGTTTGTGTTGCCTCCTACATCATGAACTTATGTCAATGTATTTCTTCTTGAGCATCATCATTTTTCATGTTGTTGGCCAAGGGAAGTTTTTACCAAGCCTAAGTCGGCCCATATACAGTTTGTCTCCTACCCTCATGCCTGGCCATCCCGAAAGTCCAATCAAGTCTTTGTTTGAAGTTAATGAAGCCTCTAGTCTGATCATCAAGATCCTCCAGTCCATGACTGACGAGTCATCGAAGACCTCTAGGTAGTGAATTCATACACTCATATTACACTCCTACTCAAGTTTTGAAGATTTTGAATTTGTTGCCCGAGCTCTAAAGACCTCATCTCCAGCCATCAGGCCTTATCAGCTTCTAGAAGATGGTTACTATACATGTATATCATTTTGATTTTGAGATGTAGATCCATTGTGTATTTCCCATAGCTACACTTTATATAGTTATATGACATGGATCTACAATGTATTTGATTCATAGACATGATTTTATTTCATCCGGAGCATGGGTATGCCTGCTTCGGTGAGACAATTTTTATTTTGCAGATGGCACCTCACGAATTATGGTCCCTGGGCTCACTAGTTTGGTACGTTGATAATTATTGATAATGTATTTTGGCCATCATATGCTCTTCTGACCTCACACATTAGGGGGCATCTGTTATAACCCTAATTTGCACCAAACATACTTACCTGACATCAATTCATCTCATATGCCTTCTTTTCCAAGCTAGTATAGAAAAACTCTTCTTAAAAACACCCTTTTTAAAGGCCCATGCCCCTACTCCACTACAACCCATGTGTACACTCTAGCTGACCCACTACAACCCACATGTACCTACAAAAGCAAAAAAAATGGAAATTTGATGACGGAACACACAGGTTTGGGTAAGTTAACTAAACCTTTCGACCATGCATGGCCTGTCATTCGAATAAATACCAATATCCTTCTAGACTATAAAAGGAGGGGTAGGGGTCCCATTTGAGAGGAGGAAAATCATAGTAAAGAAACTTTACCTGAATTCGTATTCCCCTTTGCCCAAGATTCTGCAACCATTTTGTGATTTCAACGAAGAAGAGAAGCAAGTGTGTTAGCAGTTGGTGCACAGTAAAAGAGGAGCCTAGGACCGGATTCATGGAGCAGTGGTCATCTTCATCATTGTAAGTTGCTTTAGTGAAGTTAATAATAAAGAAGTACTTTTCCCATCCCACCATATGAGGTTTTCATTGTTTATTGCATACATGTTGATTAAATCTCTAACCCATTAATCCGTAGATCAAATGCATGTGGAGTTCATTGTTTGTCTTTTGTGAATGAAGGTCAGCCTTGGGAGGAGAGTTGCATTCAAAGAGTGACCAATATTGAAGAGGGATCAATATTAAATGACAGAAATAAGGTATGTTCACTTGATCTTATTAACTGTGTATTTGGTTAAGAATAATGGGGATTAGGTCTGGAATGATGGTAAAAAGTAGGAATCTTTAGGTCTTTTTTGTATGCATGATAAAACCCTAAGTGCTAGTCCATAGGGGGATTTCCCACTCACAACACCTACATTATCCAACATTCTGGACCCTACATTGTACAAGAATGAGGTGGAATTGTGGTCACACCAGCCATATATAGTCCCCTTTGCCAAACTTCCACACTCACTTATAGGAGCCTAGAGCCTCTATTTCCCGATTTGTCTTCAGCCAAGGGATCATGGTCCCACCATCTACATAGTCATGTTCCTTAGGTCATCATCTGAACTGGGCCCCGGGGGAGCAGTTTTCTCACATCACGTCTAGGTATGCATGCTCATGATCAAAATTATCAAATAACTATTATATGTTCTTTATCATCAAATATTGTTCACATTGGGTATTTGTTTTTTCATGTCTGTGGGTACATGGTCATCACAAGAAACATATCCCCTTTAGGTATATGTTTGACACTGGCATGTAAACATTTCCTCTGAATATCAATTGCATCTCCCAGTCACACCCTCAGATGTTTACCTTTAGGGTCCTTACATATGACTCTCCAGTACCATCACCTATGTTGGACCTGGGTTTTTAAAGGAAGAGAAGATCAAGGAGGAAAAGGGAGAATGCAAACTTTGTGGAAGACATAGTGGTTGTTATTGGGTCGAATTGAGAAAAAGAGCAAAAAAGATGAAGCAAAGCCTGAGAAAGAATGTCATTGGATGAGGATATCAGGGATGATAGATAAGCAAGAAAGAAGGACTGTGGACATATCAACAAGCAGAAAAATCCACCATTGGATTCCTTGGATAGGTTGGCGAAGCCATGGAAACACGGGTCAAGTTGACCTAGGGTTTTGGACACCTAGGTTTCTGCCTAAGGCTATCGATGAGATATTGTAATATTTAAATAGAGGTCAAGAGGACCTGGGTTGGTTTGGTATCGAGATAGGTTATCATTATTGATGTGAGTGATTATTGTATCGTAAGAGAAAAGTGTTGAGCATGAGAGCCTTCTGGATTGTAAGATCTTCAGCTGGGTGCAAAGATCAACCCTGCAACTGGGTGCACAGGGAGAGGAGAGGAAGAGAGGATAAGAGAGGAGATCTACTAGCTAAGAGCACAGGCAAGAATTGTATGCTTTAACCTACTATAATATAACACAGTTCTGTGGATGTAGCCCTAGAGAGAGGGTGAGCCACATATATTTTGTGTTGTGTGTGATTGATATTTTGTAATTGTCATTGATATACTATGATTTCATTACTTCTTTAGATATGTTAAGTAGATGTGTAGAATAGATTTAAGTTGATAAGTGATATATGAATGTTGTATTGTCCCTATATTAGATCCACTTGATCTTCCCAAAAATTGTAGACATCTTTGTCCTGCAACCCCCTCATAAATGCTTCGGGTGAAACTGCATCTGCTTAGCAAGTACTACTGAAAGGGCCAGTACTTAGGGCTTCATGGTGCGCTCTTGGAGATGAACCCTGGGTCTAACCCTATGCCAACAAATGGTTCCATTGTCAAGACAGGAATATTTTTAAGGGAATGTGAAGGTGGTTTCCATCGAAGATAGAGATTCAAAAGTGGATAGAAGATCAAGATAAGGACTTTACTAAAGCCCAGAATAAGAACCCTAATATGAGCACAGAGGACTGGTTGGAGAAGCATATTTTTACTGATATACACAAGATATTCTTTGGAGGAATCCATCGAGAGCTATATGAGTGGCTATCTAGATTAGCAGATACCTAGTTTAATATACGATCTAGACCTCCTATTGTTTGGACTTCATAGTTGATCAAGAGGGTCATTAAATATGATCACACCATATCACGAGAAGTAGATCATTGGTTCGATAGTACCATTGGAGAGTACATTACTGATTTTGTTGTTGGCAGGGTAGAGTCATACATCCAAGCTGAGAGATATTTCTTTAAGGGACCCAGAGGAAATTTTTTACAATTCCTAAAGTTGAGACTCAAGATGTTGTTGCATGAGAAGAACATATTGAAGGTACAATAGATTGGTTGGATATGGAAAGGCTAATGTTCAAAAAAATTGATAGCGATAGTGACACAGAAGCTATACATATGCGTAGTGGGAGAGTGTTCTGAGAAGTCCACCTTAAAATCTTGTTTAAGTAGAACTACGGGGAGGAGGGTTTCTATAGTGGAGAAGAAGAAGATATGACAGACAAAGAGAATTTAGAACCCGTCGGGATAGAGGAAGGACAAGCTGAAGATCTTCATCGAGGAGAACCTAAAAACTCAAAGACCATGTAGACCATCGAAGTAAATACTGTTATCCTTCCTGTTGATTAAGTATTAATAAATCAGAGTAATCCTAGTCACAAGAGTGTCCAGATAACTATCCATAGTAGCTCATCACATATTCAGTCAGGAACCCTAGGAAGATATATGGAAGATGAGATGAGGCTTCCTATCTTTAGGGGAGATGGATCTGAATATCCTGACCAACATTGGTTCCTGTGTGAAGCTGTATGGAACATTAAGAATGTCCCAGATGAAGCTGTCAAAAGAACCTAGTTTGGTAAAAATCTCAGGGATCATGCACTAATATGGTATATGAATTTTGTCCAAGGACTTGCATAGCCTAAGCCATTGAATCAGATCAAGAATGCATTGATTTCATAGTTCAAGAAACCTAAGTTAGAATCCCAATGTATCACAGAGTTGAAAGAGATCAAGTAGAAGGTGGATGAACCTGTGTGGGAATTCAATCAGAGATTCAAGACCTTAACATGCCAATTGACTTTTTAGATCCCAGATGAATAGATCAAGGAATGGTTCATTTCTTCCCTTCTACCACACATGAGAGTTCCCCTAATGCAACAAAAGATTTATTCACAGGCTGAGTCATTGGAGATCGCCATGAAGATAGAATCAACCCATATGGTTGAATCTAGCTTAGGTATGAGTTAGATCCTAAGTCAGCTAACTATTTTGTCTCTGCAGGTCGAAGATATGAAGAAATACAAGGGAAAAGATAAAAGAGAAGACATCTGGTGTGTCAGATGCATATCAGAAGGCCATGACAAAGAACAATTCCCTCTATTCAATGAATACTTGGCTTCTAGAGCCTCGATACCTTTGAAGAAAGTCACCTTACCCTGGTGTGAGGTATGCAGAAACAGACATCGTACTGGTGAGTTCTATTATATGAAAAAGTATGTTCACACACCTATGAATTTGTATTGTACATTCTATAAGTATGTAGGGCATGATGATAGGGATTGTATGGATTATGATATCATGCATGAAAGGTCATGAGACATATATAATATCCAAGGTGAAGTACAACAAGAAAGAAACACTATGCAATATAAATCTCTTAGGAGAGGAAACTTCAATCCTCATGGTAGATTTAGAGGAGGAGGAGGAATGAGCATAGGCCAAGGACAGATCATCTATTATAAATGCGCACAACCAGGACACCTTGCAAGGTATTTTCAAAACCCTTGTACCACTTGTAGCTATTGCATCTCATTTGACCATGTTATAGAAGATTGTCTAGTACTGCTAGATAATCTTTAGGAAAGACGAGGACCTCAATAGAACCCAAAAGTGAAATTGATATATGTTGAACCTCACGGAGAAGACCCTAGAGTTGTTGTTATAACCAGATGAGGCACGAATAAAAGAGAAGATAGATTGATCCAAGGGAAAGCTACAAAAGATTCAGGAATCAGAAAAGATGTAGAGAAGACCCAAACCTTCTGTTATCACTGAAATTTCATCCGCACATGGTTACAAGAACACAACATTGTCAACCAGTAATGAAGTCATTCATGAACCTAAATTAATACCACATCATTCAAAAAGGTCAAAAAACTATACAAAGTAGTGAAAAATTGAAGAGCGCTTTGCAGACATTGGGCGCGTGTGCACATGTGCGAAACAAGAACGTAGAAATCGCGCATCTGTGCATGATGTGTGACTGTTAGTGCAAAAAGACACGCACTTGCTAAATGGTGCATTTATGAAAGTGGTCGGTCTCCCAACCACTTATGGTTCAGCTCCCAAGCCGATTTGACCCTCAAATTTGGGTTGGATCCGACTAGTGGGCTGGTCAAAGACCTAATAGTGCCCTAAATGGCCTCTTTTCACACTACAAAGTAGTTACACAATAACCCAATGCAATGCTATAAAAAACCACGAATGCACCTCATTTTCTCAAGGAATTCAAAGTAATGTTATGATGCCTATATTGTTTTAAGGACTCCATCCTTGAAAAGAGCACTTTGGGCACCATTACATTAGACAATCCATCTCACCATTGAGTGGATTTGTAAGGAGTTCTTTGATCACCATTTTCCTTTTTCTTTGTTGTAAGAAGAGCTAACTAGTGAGGGTCCAAGAGCCTTCCCTTGGAGAAAGAAGGGACTCATAGTCCCCTTTCTTCTTGGTGCTTTGTTTTCATCAATAGATCAGCCTCAAACATTGGTGACATGGGTCTTTTTGTTCTTGTTATCTCTATGTCCCTATGCTTATGATTTTAGTTTTTATTGCATCTATTAGTTTAATTCTTAATTATAGTTTTGTTTTTTTTTCTCTAACTCTTTTCTGTACAGTTTTCCTGCTCGACAGATCCAACTGAGCTTGCAAGCACCTCTTATTTTCTCACCAAGGTGACGAAAGAGGTGAAACACCTTTGATGCAAGGAAAGAAAGGAAAATATTTGAGGAAGCAAGAAAATAATTTAGAGGAGACTAAGGTTCTTCATCAAATACAAGACCAGAAGTAAGAGAATAAGGAATGCCTCAAGCATTTGATCAGTCTTCTTTGCCAGGAGAAGGAAAAGAGGTAAGCAAGCTCATGGAATTTTTACATACTTGTATTAAATTGATTTAGGATGAAAGCATTGTCCAAGAGTTACAAACTTTAATCAGACAATATGAGCTAGGAAAGATATATCTCTTACTGAATAAGGAAGCAGACCAAATTGGTAATAATATAAGGACAAATAAGGAATTACATTTGAATGCTCAAATAGGAGAGTATGAGATAGACTATTTGGTCCTTGACTTAGGGTCAGAGGTCAATGTCATGACGAAGCAAACTTGGGCACAAATGGGAAAATTGAAGTTGATCTATTCCTCTATCAGGCTTAGGATGGCTAATCAACAAGTTGTAATCCCTTTTGGTATATTGGAACATGTCCCTATGGACATCGACAGAGTAAGAACATTTCCATATTTTGAGGTAATTTAAATAGTTTATGATAGTTTCCCTTACCCCACGCTATTGGGAATTGATTGTGCCTTCAATAACTCTACTTTTGTTGACTTAAAGAAAAGAAATATGAATTTTGAAGGTGATGGCCTTAGGGTCATCGCACCTTTAGATCCCGATGAAGGTCAGTGATACACAGAGCCCATTAGAGAAAAAGACTATGCATATGCACTAGAAAACATCTACAACCTAACCACTAGACAATAGGATTACATTAACCCTACAGCCGATGGGAATCTAAGTTGGAGAAGTGACAGAGCATGCTCATTAGACTCAGAAGAAGCATTGGAGAACTGGTAGAACTAGATGTAAGAAGTATCTACAAGGAGATGTGCTAGATTAACCAGAGAAGTTCGTTGGATCAGCACAACAATAAGTAACCTACCTAACTTTGATGGTCTGAATCCATTAGAATCCTTCCTATCAGACTTTGAAGAAAGTGTACCAACACAACAAAGGTTGTTAGAAATGTATGAGGCTTTGAAAGACACACCAACAAGATGGTGGGGGATGCACAACAGTAATATCACAGACTAGATACAATGTCGTACTCTGATGACAACGTGATTCTCAGCACAAGTAGAAGGCTGCAAAGTTCGCTAGATAGGTCAAATATTCCCAAAGGACCATGTGTGAAGTTTCGAAGAGGCATTAAGTGACATTATGCAAGAACAGTGGGTACACAAATTCATAAACACACTGGACATGACACCCATTAACTGGTACCTCCAAGTAGAACTATGCCTCATCACCACGGATTGTGAAGGTGTGACTCAAAATTTTGTAACCACCTTCTTATTTGAAATTCAATATCCATCAGTAGATGAAGAATTACAGATTGTAAGATAGAAAGTATTCGAGGAGGTATCTATCCTTTCCTTAGAACAGGAAGAGGATGAATGGACTGCACCTCTCCAAAAACTGCAAGGCTATTACAACATTAGTACGGATGAAGACGATGATCCTAGGAAGGTGAAAATTGTAGAAACAGAAGGCTAGAGAGATGTGGAAGGGCCAGGAGTTGATTTACCATTTATTGGACAGTTGGTCAATATCAATAAACTCAATATTGGAACAGAGGAGACACCGAAGCTTGCCAATGTCATAGATTATTGGGATGTTGGCACCATTGACAAGATTGTTGAGTTGTTGCATGAATATCAAGACTTGTTTCCAACCGAGTTTACTGATATGAAGGGAATTAAAGGGCCTATGGGAGAGATGAGGATCCCTTTAAATCTAGATTCTAGACCATTCAAATAGAGACCTTACATAATGAACCCTAAATATAAGGAGAAAGTGAATATTGAGCTTGACAGATTGCTGGAAGCAGGGATTATAGAACTCGTGGAAGAATTAGAGTGGATTATCCCTATGGTGGTGCAAGACAAGAAGACAAGTGAGATCAGGATCTACGTAGATCTTAGGAAGTTGAATGATTCTTGTTTACATAACCCCTTCCATACACCATTCGCTTACGAAGTGTTAGATAACGTGGTACGAAGTGTTAGATAACGTGGGAGGCCAGGAATTATATTCTTTTACAGATGGACTTTTAGGATACCATCAGATCTGGATTACCAAGGAAGACTACCATAAGACCACATTTGCAACAGAATGGGGTTCCTACCAATATACAATGATTCCATTTGGATTGAAGAATTCCCCAACCATATTTTCCAAGGTGGTGGTCGAAGCATTCAAATAATTCTTACATAAATTTCTAGAAGGATATTTTGATGACTGAACTGTGTTTAGTTTGTTGAAAAATCTCATTGAATGTCTAAGGATAATGTTGGATAAATGAAATTTGTCAAATTTCTTTGGATCTGAGGAAATACATTTTCTTTTCCCCATTTGGAGTTCTGTTAGGACATATTGTATGTAAGAAAGGATTGATGGTAGATCCATCCAAGATCGCTATTATAGTTGATATACCCCCTCCTACAATAGTTTAAAATATGCACATTGTGTTGGGACACATAGGATACTATAGGAAGTTCATTAAGGGATATGCTTAGATTACAACACCCATGGAGAAGTTGTTGAAAATCAATTGTTAGTTTAGTTGGACTGAAGAATGCCAATAGAGCTTCGACACACTGAAAGAGAAAATGGTTATTGCACCCATTTTAGTTTTTCCAGATTGGGCTAAGGAGTTCCATGTACATGTCAATTAATCTTCCATCTCTTTAGGAGTTGTATTAGAATAGTCAGGAACATGAGACATTGACCACCCGTTAGCCTTTTCCAGTAGGAAGCTATCCACAACTGAGATTAATTATACCACTACTGAAAGAGAGGGATTAGCCATGGTGTATGCACTACAAAAATTTCACCACTATTTGTTGGGAGGACACTTTAAAATGTTTATTGATCACTCCACATTGAAGTTCCTAGCCAACAAGCCAGTGTTGGGGGGAAGGATATGCAGATGGTTGTTGTTATTTCAAGAGTATGATTTTGAGATCATAGTAAAACCAGGAAGAATGAACAAGGGTCTTGACCACTTGTCGAGGTTGGAACATGGAGAAGAGACCACTAATTTAGAGGATACATGTCCATATGAACAACTACTAGACATTATAAATATTGATGACCACTTCACAGAAATAGTCCAGTTCCTGACAATAGGAATGACACCTACTGAGTATACAATTCCATAGAAAAAACAACTAGTAGTGCACGCTGCAAATTTCTCACTTATAGCCAGACATCTATACAAGATAAGACCAGATGAGATATTGTAAAGGTGTGTTATGGAGGTATAACGACCGTTGATCCTTGAAAAATCTCATAAATGCATCACAGGCGGATATTATGCAGGTAAAGAAACTACACAGAAGGTTCTTAGAGCTGGTGTTTGGTGGCCTACCTTACACAAGGATGCTAAAGACTATTCCAGAGCCTACGATGTATGAAAAAATGTTGGGAAACCATCCATAAGAGATGAAATTCCATTAGAACCACAACTGACACTACAATCATTCGAAAAATGGGTCATTGACTTTGTTGGACCTATAAATCCACTAAGAAAGCGTACAAGAGAAAGGTACATCATCACTGCGACAGAGTACTTGACCATATGGGCCGAAGAAAGAATAGTCAAGGACTGTAGTGCACCTACAGCTACGTGCTTCATATTTGATGGCATTATAACTAGGTTTGGATGCCCAAAGATCCTTATGAGTGATCAAGGTACACATTTCATCAATAAGACAGTTGAAGCCTTGACTGAAGAATTCGCAGTCCACCATCAGAAAAGAACATCGTAACAACCACAAGCCAATGGGACATTTGAAGCATTCAAAAAGATCTTGGAGACAACAATAACCAAGATTTGTTGTGTGAACATAGATAATTGGGATTTAAGAGTACTGACAGTGTTATGGGCATATAGAACCACTTGCAAGAAGTTAACAATGTAGACCCCTTTTAAGTTGGTTTATGGCCTTGAAGCTATTGTTCCAATGGAGTATTTGGTACCAAGCCTGAGAATTTCTTCCATTACAGGTATGGATGATACTCGAGTTGTTCAAAAGAGGCTTGAGCAGTTGGTCAAACTTGAGGAAGATAGATTCATTGCAGGATTCCATCAACAAGTATAGAAGGAAAGAGAGAAGACCTATCATGAAAGGCACATCAAGAAGAAGGAATTTAGACAAGGAGATCTAGTGCTGGTTTAGGAAATCAGGTTCATCAAGAATCCTAGAAAATTCAAAACGCATTGGATCGAACCATATGAGATCGCCTATGTTACAGAAGGAGGAGTTGTGCAACTGAAGACGTTGAATGGAGAATGGAAGGAAGGATTAGTGAATGGGAGTCGGTTGAATTTGTACTATGAAAACTAGCTGCCTCATAACTCTTAGTAAAATCAAGAATATCAAGGGTCTAGGTACCATGTGAAGTTGAAACAAGGTACTAGACATAGAAAAGATAGTCTACACAGGGAGGAATAGGAGGCATAAAGCAAAAAGAAAAGGTTGCACTGCGTAGTCCGAAGTTAAAGTACAACAAAAGAGTCATATCAAAGTGCCTCGGGATGAGTCACAAGTGAGTGTTAGGGGTCTATTGGCTCTAGGTTGTTAAAAGGAAGGGAAGATCGAGGAGGAAAAGGGAGAATGTGAACTGCACGGAAGACACAGTGGTTGTTGTTGGGTCAAAGTGAGAAAAAGAGTAGAAAAGACAGAGTGAATCCCAAGAAAGAAATTCGTTGGATAAGGATATCGAGAATGATAGATAAGAAAGAAAGAAGGATCATGGAAATATCAACAAGCGGAAAAATCCACCATTGGATGATTTAGAGCACCATACGAGAAGGAAGGAAAGACAGGTTGGAGAAGCCCTGGAAACATGGGTCAATTTGACCTAGGGTTTTGGTATATAGGGTTTTGGACACCTAGGTTTTGGCCTAAGGCTATTGATGAGCTATTGTAATGTATAAATAGAGGACAAGAGGACCTGGGTCAGGTTGGTATCAAGACAGGTTATTATTATTGATGTGAGTGATTATTGTATCATAAGAGAGAAGTGTTGAGCACGAGAGCCTTCTGGATTATAAGATCTTCATTTGGGTGCGAAGATCAACCCTACAGCTGGGTGAACAGGGAGAGGAGAGGAAGAGAGGAGAAGAAAGGATATCTACAAGCTAAGAGAACAAATAACAACTGTATTCTTTAACCTAATATAATATAATACAGTTCTGTGGATGTAGCCCTAGAGAGAGGGTGAACCACGTATATTTTGTGTTGTGTGTGATTGATATTTTGTAATTTTCATTGATATACTTTGATTGCATTACTACTTTAGATATGATAAGTAGATGTGTAGAATAGATCTAAGTTGATAAGTGATATATGAATGTTGTATTGTCCTTGTATTAGATCCACTTGATCTTCCATTTGGTTGTAGACATATTTGTCCTGCAACCCCCTCATAATTGCTTTAGGTGAGACTGCATCTGCTTCGTAGGTGCTGCCGAAAGGGCCAGTACTTAGGGCTTGTTGGTGCGCTCTTGGAGCTGAACCCTGGGTCTGCCCCTATGCCAACAACCTCTGCTACACTTTGGTACTATTGCCCAGTAGAATTCTCTCCAACATGATTTGTCCCATTCATAGTTCCCCTCATAAATTTGGCTCTCATGATTCTTTCACCCCTATGGATGGGAGTCTCGATAGTCTTATGCACTTCTGAGAATAAGCCACATAATTTTTCTCATCACATTGCTATATTTCCAAATGGACTCCCAGGTTATCTCATCTCAGTTATATTCAACTGCACCTCTGTAGTATCATTAACCCTCCATCTCATACACCATCAATTTTCCCATCGACAAATTTCCCTCAATTCATTTACCTCATACAAAAACCCATCCATGGGGACCCCACCCACCACCAATTATATTTGAAACTTGTGCCCTCTAGGCTAAGTGATCTCGAACTAGGGAACCCATTTCTATATATGTACACTCATCCCAAATTATTATTTATTTATTTGTTAATTGGAAAAATTCCTTTGTTTCCATCATTTACTTAGATTTTTGTTGTCACCTTTGATGACCTTATTTTCCCAACAACGCAACCCATGTCACCCTTGGTTGGGGCATCCACTCTCTTTTGTTTTTTCATTTCGACATCGTTCAAGAACCACAAGTATCCCAAAGTCGATGTACCCCTGATCTCTGAGTTTTTCCACTTTTTCAAGCCTTTGGCTCAATTTCACCCCCTATCTAGTCGTCCCCCTGACATTAGATATAGTTTTACGGTTGTTGCGAATCATCCTTCAAACATACCCCAACCAAGGGCAGTCTTGAATCTCACCGCATCCTGAATTCGTTCATGTTCCCTATCAGTCCCTGATCTTATTACCGTGGATTTAATGAATACCTTTGCTTCTTGGAGTCGTGTCTCCCTTTTTGTCGACACCGGCACAATGGCCAGAATAAAGACAATATCTTGACTCTCATTACCTTTACAATGAGGAGTCTCAGATGACACAGAGAGAACCAACATTTCTCTCTGATTCCATTGACCCCCATAACATTCGACTTCAGAAAAATATCATGTTGCAGTGGGTCTTACTACATGACTGTTATATTAGTTTTATACCAGTCGAAGACCTCTAAATTTGTTAGGCCATCAATTCCTATGAGTCATCAACCCTTCTTATAGGTGTCCTTGCCTCTTTTCATAGTATGTTCACCATTTAGAATTATCATCTGCCATTATCAAACTACCCCATAGGGCACTTCAATTATCTACATCAGTATATAACTTCAGTTATTGTCTTACATTTTGAGTTACATGACACAAGCATGGGGCATGCCCACCTCGTTTGTATACATATTTTCTTTTTTCTCCCTAGAGAAATATTTGGGTCCCATACTTTCCCCTCTCCCTCCAATGGATCTCTCTTTCATTTCCTCTCAACACTCTTCATTACAATGGAACTCTTATTAGAAGAAACATTGATTTATTTCAGCTATATGTATGATCCTAACCTCACAGGTCAGGGGGAATATGTTATCACTGAAATTTTGTCTACAACATTGCACAAAAATGGTTACTGAAATATAGCAATGCCAAAAACAATTAGTTCACCTATAGCACCAAAAGGAATTTCAAAAGGAAAAAACTATACAATTGGGAAAAAATTTACATGTGAAAACTCACTAAAGGAAGCACATGCATAGTGCATGGGCCAATGAAGCCCGTAGAGTGCATAATGCGCCATATGCATGACTATGTACGATAAAATCTGTGCACTCCTGTGAATGACACATTTATGGTTCTTGTCACCCCCAAACCACTTATGGACCAACTCCCAACTTTATTTGACCTTCAAATTTGAGTAAAATCTGAATGGGGGGCTGGTCAAAGACCAAAGAGTGCCCTAAAGGGCCCCTTTTTCACACTAAGAACTAGTTGAATTTTGCCTTGAATAAATTCTATAAATGGAGGCCATGGGTACACTAAGAAACCAAGATCTTCATAGTATTGTTATGATACCTCAATTCTCCCTTGAGAATCCTTTTTTATCCTAGGAGGATTCATACATCATTGCAATAGGCCATTCCACTCACCTCTTAAGGGAATAGGCATTGATTTTATTCATCATTTTCCATTTTTTTTCCATTCTAAGAAGATTTATGCATTAGGGAAATCAAGATCCCTCCCAAGGAGGAAGAGGGGACTCTTAAGTCCTCATTTTTCTCAATGGTGTTTTTCCAACTAATATAGTTATCCATTGGTGGAATAATCGTGGTCATTGGTGGATTGTTTATGTTCTAAGTTTCTTATGCATTAAAGTTTTTATTTCCTTAGTTATTGTAGTTTTTTTACCTTTTTATTTCACATGTTTGGATTTTTTAATCCATTCACTAACCTTTGTCTTGGCTAGAAAGCCCAACTAGGCATGCAAGTGTCATTGTTTTTCTCACCCAAGTGACGAAACGAGCAGAACAAGAATAACTAGCCAAAACAGAGAATGTAATATGGAATAATTTTTCAATCTCGACAGATCTGGTAGATCTAGAGTGGCTAAGAACAATAGTTGTCAATTGATTTGTGGATGATACTGATGTGGCATAGGGACACGAGTAGGGATATAAATTGGTTGAGATGGATAATTGTAGCCAACAGGTTGTCCCATATGTTGTTTATTTTTACCATCAAAGGTATGATTTACTTGTTGAGGAATGTTCATAAAAGGAGAGGGGAAACCCATTTTCCCTTGGGGAGGATAACCAGTGCAACCTGAGGGAATATTGTTCACTTGATTAGCTTGAGGCGGATAACCAAGTTTCCCTTGAGGAGGGTAAATAGGTTGACCCTAAGGAGGGTAAGGATTTATCACCTGGGGATGAAAAGATGAATGACCTTGAGGACCTCAAGTGGGAGTCAAGACTCCTAGGAAAGGTTGTTGATAATGTAGTCTAAAAGGTTTGGTATTTGGGATTCCTCCTTTCAGGTTAGGGTTTGATGGCCCTCCTTGATGTGCTTCATGGAACTAACCTCCTTGGGGTGGTCCCCGGGATTGTGGGGGTTTTCAGTGAAAAAAGGTTGATATTGTCCCCCTGTCATTGGTTGGGTAACAACTGCAGTACAAACAATAAGAGGGGGTTTCCCCCCAGTTGAAATTTGCATGTTGGAGGACGGTTTCCCCCTGGTAGGGATTTGACCCATAGTTGGGTTCAACTGTGTGGTAGATTTTTTATTCCTTGGATGTGAATATGTACTAATAGTATTCTATGGAGTATACTAAGTCATAGCTTGAAGAGGGATATGAGGTGTAACTATCAAGTTACTTTGCAATTGACTAGGTAACACGACTACTATTTCACTATGAAACTAGCATGAAGTGGTAGCAATATTGGTTCTTGGTTCTATGAGACAAATGACGGGATTACCTAATGGTCCCACCTCTTCAATAGAAGTGGTAAAGGCATCTAGAGGGTCAAAAGGTGGTTGGTTAAAATTAAAATTTTGATAAAGGTCTCATCGCGATGGAATTCTCCATATAGAATGAACATGAGTTTGATCTGGATCTACCATTTCAGCATAACATACAGAGGTAGTGTATTCTTCGTTAAAGATTGGTTGTATCGTTTCCATATCTAATTGATTATATGGCCTTGATGGTAGGTGAGAGTAATCTTCTACTACAATGTTACCTAAGGAGTTGAGTTGAACCAGGAGCAGATCGATAGGAATTGGAAAAGACGGGTTAATAGGAAGGGTGGAACCTTCCTCAACTATAACTAAGGCTCTCTCAGTATTTTCTAGAAAAGGAGTAGCAACACTCCCAGTGTCTAAATGATTTTCAATATCTTCATGGTAAGTTTCTTTAGGTGAGTTAGGAGGTAAGGGTTCATAGCCTTCTAGAGGAAACCCTTGCATTCTACGTGATCTATGAAGACCTTTATCAGCCACAGTACCAATTCCTAAGGAAAACTAAAGTAAACAAAGAGCACTCGCTAAAAAATATAGAAAACCAAAAACAAAACAATGCCTTCTCTCAATGAACATACTAGTTGGCGATGAAATCCAACAACGCATGATCAAATTGAGAACATGCTAGGATATGCGTGGGTGGATTAGTTTCATTGGAGGCTTGCTTAACAAAATTACACCTTGGTGCAAGATTCCTCACGGTTTTACCTGTGGGTTACCCTCCAAGGAGCCTAAGTGAGTTTGACCAACGTCTATTCTAGGTAAAGAAAAGACTTCCCTTCACCGTCACCTTATGTAAGGACCCTAAATATTATGGCTACTAAGGATACCAACTCACAGTCACCCTTTGGGTGGGTATAGTCGACAGTCAAGGATGAACATATGGGAAGGATATCAAGTCCAAAATTATTCAACATAACTAAGGAAAAGTGGACTGGTAAACTCTAGAGGACCCCAAATATATTTAGAATTCATGAAGCTCCAAGACCAAATGAAGATAGTTGAGCCTCAAGAAAAATCCCCAATATACAATCGTACTACTATGAATGGTTAATCCTTGGAGGGATAATCTATGTTGATATCTCGAACACGAACTCGTGTGTAACACCTATGTGAGAGGGGTGTCAGTGCTTCATGGAAACCTGCATAGGAGACCTAGCTAAAGCATAAACAAACAAATATTATCAAGAAAAGGAAGAGAGATACAACATGAAGAATGTGACCCAATGTATATTATGATCTAATCAATGAGTGAGTGATATTCACTCATATAGGAAATGACATCCTATAATTAGGAATGCATGCATAATAGTGAGGGTATAAAATTAGAAAGTCTAAAATAGAACTAGTCAGTTAACTCCCACTGAACTAGTGTGCCGAAAATAGAAATTTCTCCAACACCCCCTGAACATCACTATGGAGGAAAAAATGAGTCCCAAATGCTAGGCCATATTAGGTATTCATGTACAATGAAACTAATGAAAACTAAATAAAAATGAGGAAAGACAGAAAACCACGTGGGAAACCCCCCCCCCCTTAAAAGAAAATGCATCAAAAGAAGAAAAGGCAGCTGCTAGGAAACTGTGTTCTTCACTACAGGATGATCCCACAAAGCCTAAAACTTCTTCTCAGTGAAGTTCTTGGTGGATAAGTCGGCAATCTACTCATAGGAAGGACAAAACTGCAAATCAATGATCCTAGCATGCACTAAATCTCTGATGAAATGCATGTGGACCTAAATGTATTTGGTTCATTTTCGTTGTACTAGATCTTTGCAAAATTTTAGTGTACTTTGATTGTTAGACCATATGATAGTCGGACAGTAAAACTAGATACCAAGCATAGTAAGGAAGTGTTGAAGACAAAGTACCTGAATGACACAGTTGACTACTCCTCTATACTTGTCCTCTGTGAACGATAAAGAAATGGTTGATTGCTTCTTACTTGACCATCAAATTGGGCCTGGCCCCAAACTGAGAGTGTACTTGGACATGGAATTGTGATATGTGCTATCACCAACCCAATCTGAATCTGTGAACCTATGAGATATAATGCACAACCAGTTGCATAGTGAATACCATGACCCATGGTGCCCTGAACATATATGAGGTTGTGCTTGGAAGCCTTCTAGTGTAGATCATGGGGTTCCTTCATGTATCTAGAAATTGATCCTACTGAATATGAGATATCTAGATAGGTGTGGGTGAGATACAGAATACTCCCCACCAATTTTTGATACAAAGTGTTGTCCACTAATGGTGTATCCCCGCCATCCTCAAGTATGATCCCAGATAAGAAGGGTGTAGGTGAAAAATTATAGTCTGTCATGTGGAATCTATTCATAAGATCCCTGACATACTTATCCTAAGAATTTTTGATGCTCGAAGCATCCTAACTAATCTCAAGACTAAGAAAAAAGTGTAGTGGACCCATGTTCATCATAGAGAACCTGTCATGCAAAATATATTTGACCAAAGCAATGGCTGAAGTAGAGCTACTAATGATCAAAATATCATCAACATAGAGTAATAAAATCATCACAGAGTCATTAGTCCTTGTAATGTCTCCACTTTGGGACATCATCACAGGGCAGAGATTTATGATGACCAGAGTAGCCAGATGGGTGCTAGAGCTAGTACAGGGGTATTCGAGAGGCATTGTGGGGTCCATATTGCATTGATGATCATATTCCATCATTATGAGCCATTCTGCATAGGTTGGATTTGGTTTCATTGCATTCCGACGATTTCCATGATTTTGACTAGTTTGAGCTATAAGTCAATGGAATTCACTGAAGAGGTCATTTTGGGCACATTACTTGGAGGAACCTCTTAGTGTAATCACTCATTGGAATTGGGAAGAGAAACACTACAGGATGGAATGGCTAGAAGTGACTTTCAGTGGCTAGGGAAGCCACAAGGAGAGATAAGGAGCTTTTCAAAGGTAAAAAGGTTATTTAATTAATTAAAGTGATTTAATTAATTAATTAAATATTAATAAAATGAAAGTCACTTTGGAGGGACAAGGTGAGCCAAAAATTATAAAGGAAAGGCAAGGCCCTCTTCTCATTCATTCATGTATGATTTTATTTTGATTTCTGGCTTCTAGCTAGTGAGCCCAATATTGGGGGTTTTGAGGGTTTTGACATAACAAACCCTAGAGGACGATTCGGTGGTGAAAGACTCCACCTATATTGTCCCAATCTTGGTCTCAGAGATGAAATACTCTCCCACACCATTCTAGTTCCATATCTACTCAGTTGTAGGAGGATTCTACATTGGTTGCTTGTGCAGATAGAGAGAGGGTGCACCCGTTGGGGGTTTCCAGCAAGGGGGGTGCACCATTCATTGAGGAGGGTTTCGTCCTAGCTGAGGAGAAGGGATTCTAGGATTTCCAGGTATTGGGTTTCCTTTGCAGGTGTCTTGGCATCATTCTTGGCAGTTTTTCAGATTCTTTCAGTGGAGGATCGATTTGTATTGAGAGTGGGACGATTTCCCAAGGGGAGAGAGCACCATTATTTGGAGGGTAGCTATATCTAAGAATCCAGCAGGTATTTGAGGATTTGAGCACTTGGGTTCTCATTGCAGCATCTTGATCTATCATTGTGGAGAGTTTCAATGCATTTGGAGGCCTCCTTCAGCAGGGCCGAATTATCTAGGGTTTCAATCATCTAGTGGGGCACACCATTCAGTGGGGGATTTCAGATCTACAGGGATTAAGAGGGATCTTGGAGATTCGGTCACCTGGGTTGTTCTTACCATCACCTGATCTATCATTTGGCATATTTATTAGAGTTATTGGACACTTTTGGTAGCAAGGTCGAATTATCTAGGGTTTCAATCATCTAGTGGGGTGCACCATTCAGTGGGGGATTTCAGATCTACAGAGATTGAGAGGGATCTTGGATATTCGGTCACCTGGATTGTTCTTAACATCACCCGATCTATCAGTTGGCATATTTATTAGGGTGATTGGACACTTTTGGCAGCAGGGCCGAGTTATTGAGGGTTTCAACCTTCTATTGGAGCGTGGCATTCTTCAGCTGGAGAGTTTGGCATTCAGATCTGCTTGTATTGATCTTCATTTCTCGTTCATCCTTTAGAGGCATCTTTTGTATTAGCGGGATCATTTTTTAGCATCTCTTATCTATTGTCTATCTTCTTGGCCATCTGTTGAGCATTTCAGATCGGCATCTTCATTGTAGCAGGTTTCTCTATTTTATGAATAAAGAAGAATTGAGATGTTTTGGCTTGTCTATCTTATTGCAAATGGTTGAGGTATGTTCCATGGTTATCTCTTTCTTTTATTTACTACATACACACATATAAACACATCTAAAAGGTAGATCAACAAAGTGTTTGATGAAATACCTCACTCAGAAAAAGTTTTGAAAAGACACCAAAACAGTGAGGATCCTTGCATAATGGCTTGGGATCATTACAGTGTTATCAGAGCTTAAATTCTGCAAACCTAGGGGGTCTTCCATAGGGATAAATGGATAGTTGGAAAGAAGTGGATAAGATAGCCTTTGAGATACCATGGTTGGAGATCATGTATGATAGCCTTAGCAAGGAAACTAAGGCTACAATAACCTTCCTACAATATGCAACCTTTAGGAATCCCCATTGGAGCAAATGGGATATTTTGCAGGGGATGATCATAGCAGGTGAAAAGAAAAGAGAAGCAACTATATGGTGGGAAGAACAGATAAACCGCATGCCTAGTAGGAGCATGCAACCTTTCCACAGTTGCAAGGGGCCATGGGAACTAGATCATAGGTGCAGGGGTAAATATCAGGAGCACATTATTGAGGCATGTCATGACAGTGAGGGTGAGGTGTGTGAGGATGGAGCGATAGATGTGGATTCAGAGCAGTCGGATGATGACAGTGACTCTTGCACAGAGGCTAGTGATAGTGACTCTACCTCAGAGGATAGTGATGATGAATCTTGCACAGAGGCTAGTGATGCTTGCATGCTTGAGGAGGAGGATGACCCTTGTGTAGAGGATAGGCAGCTAGATGGACAGGATGATATTCCCAGTGTCTCAGTAGACACGTCACATACCATTGATGACCTTACACCTCAGCAGAGTGGTGACACTAGTGAGGAGTCACACGTGTTAGCACCTAGAGATGATGAGATTCCTATGGGGGTCATGACACATCTGACACCTGTTCAGACACCCATGATAGCCACGTCAGATGAGGAGATCAGTGTCACGTCAGGTATGATGGATGAGCCTAGTGTGAGGGATGCACACCATGGATAGGTAGACCCACAGATCCAGGAGGAGGTACATGACGTACATGCAGTTGACGCCACACATACAGGTCAGTCAAAGGAGATGGAGTCACAACTATTGGAGATTGCAATGGTTGAGAAGATGGCAGAGGTTGACAAGTGGATGGAGAAGTTACTTCCAAGATCACATTGTATGGATAAGGATGCACTCTTTGGCAGTCAGGATGATGATAGCACGTGTCTGGATACAACTATATGGGATCCAGGTGCAGATGATAGTAACAGGTTGAGTGCACAGGAGGATACAACTGCTCATATAGGATACAGTGTGAGTCAGGGGGAGATGGCATCTTGTGATGGGATGCAGTGGCATACAGGAGTACCTAGTGGCACAGTAGACAACAAGCAGTTCATCAATTTATCTTCTGCAGAGAGTGTTGTTAGTGATGGCACTAGCAGTGAGAGGCATGAGGGGGTACCCCAGCATGACTATGATAAGGAGTCACACCACTTAGCAACACAGTTGGGAGTTAGTGAGGCTATGATCAGGGAAGCCACTAGACATATTGATGACATGCATGTAGTGATGGCAGATTATGGTTGGAGAGCATCAATGGCACAGGGTAGCTCAGATGGAAGATTTTCCATGGATGATTTTCACACTCTCCTAGAGAGAGTGTCTATGATGAGGATTGACTACCAGCAATTTTTGACAGACAGAGACTACCTACTGGGGATTGGCGAGTTGTATCATAGGGCCCTGAGGGGGCAGGAGTTGGAGGTAGACCAACTCACTCGAGAGTTGGAGATCACTCATGGATTCTTGAGAGGCACACAGACCGCCCTTCGAGAATCAAAGTCTATATCAAATGGGTCTCTTGAGGAGATTTGTTAGAGATCCACTTCATATGTCTTAGTGGACAGTCAGATCTATCAGTCAGTCACATTGGCAGAGGATGTTGATGATCTAGCAGAGGAACACCAGTCGATGGGGGACACTTCCATTTGTGTCTTGGGAGTGGTTGATCTCCATATAGATATTGATCCAGCTATACGCCTAGGATCTGTGATGAAACATGAGTTTGCGGGAGATGACATGAGTATGCTGGAGCATACCATGATGATTGATAGCTCACAGAGAGATGTCAAGGTGTATGGTGGCATTCGGAGGGGTATAGTGCCTTGCAGGGAGGAGACACACTTAGGGGATTATGTAGATGTCACTCCTCTGCAGCAGCACATAGTTGTGGGAGATCACCTTCACCATTTCAACAGTTGCATGGTAGATGAGAGATGGAGGTTGGCTGGCCAGCAGTCAGAGGGGTTACTTCGAGTTGCACTGGATGGTTGGGACTCGGTGATGACCACAGGAGAGCATCTTTCATAGATACTGATGGAGGAGCTTCTGGTCGAATCATTGGGATTGACCAAAGCATGTGACACCTCCCAGTCCTACAGTCAGCTGTAGATGTTTCTATTAGCCTGTCCTAACACTTTTATCATAGACAACAACATGAGGAGGGATAGGCCATGGCTGGGAGCATGGGGAGTGAGTAGGCCGAGACTATATGACAGGAGTACTTTTATGACATACAGCAGGTCAGAGGTGGACCGTGCTAGACATACAGTTGAGACTTGGTGTGTGATGGTGAGCATCATAGACCTGGTGATGACAGATGAGCGCAATGGGCTTCTGACAGTGATCAGCCCAGCACAAGAGCAGCTAGCGGAGACTGGAAGTGATAAACTTCCAAGTTTTCCCTGGGATCTGGGAGTTCACTTGGTTAGCAAGATGTTTCACTACATGACAACCCAAGTTGCACTAGAGAGCCACACACTCCACCTTGGTTTGGTTTGGAGTGGGTCTGTAGATATTTGTCCTATGGGGTGAGACCCTTCCTTTCGCGTGATCATCATGATAGGGCATGGAGATGTTTGGATAGGTACTTCTTCTATAGAGATTCCTTTACAGGTACATTTTTTGGACAGCAGGTCCGGTGGTCACAGGTGTTTCAGCTTGAGGATCTGGGAGAGGAGGATTTAGGATGTATGCAGGGGGCAGACATTCATGGTCAAAGTAGTGCAGTGTCAGCATGATGACCTTTGATAGAGGTTAGCATGGGACCTAGGGATTGAAGGGTTGATCATTTCACTGACTGACAGGGGTGAGTGGACCTTTGCAGGGGAAAGTTGTTCTAACTTTCCATTTAGCTTCAGTGTTGAGGGGATCACAGAGCATGAGGGAGTCTCAGGGAGGTCTGGCAGTACCTCATGCTGGAATCATCATGAGCAGTTGATGGAGGTCGTGTGGATCTTGGTAGAGATTTGGAGGATGGACTCATTCCGAGATGAGGCCATGTGTCATGTGCAGGAGGTTCACAGGGTTGATATCTTCCAGGACTGTTCTTCACAGAGTATTGTAGTTCACTTCCTGATATGGGATCCAGGGGGTGGAGTGTGCTATTGTTCATCATTGGATGGGTTCTACTATGTATCCCATAGGTGGACATGGGATCCTGGTATTTTACTTCGAGTGATTTGGGTATTGCTTGAGGACAAGCAATTTTCTAGCAGGGAGGACTATAATGTCCCCACTTTGGGACATCATCACAGGGCAAAGATTTATGATGACCAGAGTAGCCAGATGGGTGCTAGAGAAAGTACAAGGTTATTTGAGAGGCATTGTGGGGTCCAGCTTGCATTGATGATCATATTCCATCATTATGAGCCATTCCTCATAGGTTGGCTTTGGTTTCATTGCATTCCGATGATTTCCATGATTTTGACTATTTTGAGCTATAAGTCAATGGAATTCACTAAAGAGGTCATTTTGGGCAC
>ML807494.1:187933-206001 GCA_009831015.1 Picea engelmannii | reverse complement strand
TTTGGAGGGACAAGGTGAGCCAAAAAGTATAAAGGAAAGGCAAGGGCCTCTTCTCATTCATTCATGTATGATATTATTTTGATTTCTGGCTTCTAGCTAGTGAGCCCAATATTGGGGGTTTTGAGGGTTTTGACATAACAAACACTAGAGGACGATTTGGTGGTGAAATATTCCACCTATCTTGTCCCAAGATTGGTCTCGGAGATGAAATACTCTCCCACACCATTCTAGTTCCATATCTACTCAGTTGCAGGAGGATTCTACATCGGCTGCTTGTGCATATAGAGAGAGGGTGCACCCGTTGGGGGTTTCCAGCAAGGGGGGCAAACCATTCATTGAGGAGGGTTTCGTCCTAGCTGAGGAGAAGGGATTCTGGGAATTCCAGGTATTGGGTTTCCTTTGTAGGTGTCTTGGCATCATTCTTGGCGGTTTTTCTGAGTCTTTCAGTGGAGGATCAATTTGTATTGAGAGTGGGACGTTTTCCCAAGGGGAGAGAGCACCATTATTTGGAGGGTAGCTAGATCTAAGAATCCAGTAGGTATTTGAGGATTTGAGCACTTGGGTTCTCATTGTAGTGTTCTGATATATCATTGTGGAGAGTTTCAGCGCATTTGTAGGCCTCCTTCAGCAGGGTCGAATTATCTAGGGTTTCAATCATCCAGTGGGGCACACCATTCAGTGGGGGATTTCAGATCTATAGGGATTAAGAGGGATATTGGAGATTCGGTCACCTGGTTTGTTCTTACCATCACCCGATCTATCAGTTGGCATATTTATTAGAGTGATTGGACACTTTTGGTAGCAGGGTCGAATTATCTAGGGTTTCAGTCATCCAGTAGGGTGCACCATTCAGTGGGGGATTTCAGATCTATAGAGATTGAGAGGGATCTTGGAGATTCGGTCACCTGGGTTGTTCTTACCATCACCTGATATATCATTTGGCATATTTATTAGGGTGATTGGACACTTTTTGCAGCAGGGCCGAGTTATTGAGGGTTTCAACCTTCTATTGGAGCATGGCATTCTTCAGCTGGAGAGTTTGGCATTCAGATCTGCTTGTATTGATCTTCATTTCTCATTCATCCTTTGGAGGCATCTTTTTTATTAGCGGGATCATTTTGTAGCAGCTCTTATCTATTGTCTATCTTCTTGGCCATCTATTGAGCATTCCAGATCGGCATCTTCATTGTAGCAGGTTTCTCTATTTTATGAATAAAGAAGAATTGAGATGTTTTGGCTTGTCTATATTATTTCATATGGTTGAGGTATGTTCCCTGGTTATCTCTTTCTGTTATTTTCTGCATACATACATATAAACACATCTAAAAGGTAGATCAACAAAGTGTTTGATGAAATACCTCACTCAGAAAAAGTTTTGAAAAGACACCAAAACAGTGAGGATCCTTGCATAATGGCTTGGTATCATTACAGTCCTCAACATTTAAACATTGGAATCATATTTACATATAAAAAAATCATGTGAAAGAAAGTAAAAGTCCATCTTTTCATACCATTCTCTAGGTGCTTGCTTGAGGCTGTAGAGATACTTCTTTAGTATGCATACTAAAGATGAGTTATGAATGAACCCCTTCAGATGCTCCATGTAGATCTCCTTTGAAAGGTCAGCATGAAGAAAATCATTCTTCACATCCATGTGGTGAACTTCCCATCCTTTGGCTAATCCAATGGCTAGAGCCAAGAAAATGGAGTCTGTCTTCACTACAGGAGAAAAGGTCTCATAATAATATATCCCATGAATTTGCTAAAATCCTTTTGCAACTAATCTGGCCTTGTACCTACTCACCTGACCATATGCTTCTCTCTTGTTCCTATAGACCCATTTGCATCTGACAAGTTTCCTCCCCAGTGTAGGTGGAACCAGATCCAAAGTTTGATTCTCTAAGAGAGAGTCATGCTCCTCCTTCATGGCTTCTTTCCATAGTGGATTTCCAACAGTCTCATTGTAGGTATGTGGATAAGAAGAATGAACCATATAGAAATTCAAGGGCATCACTGGTTCAAAATATGAAAGTACATGAGAAGGTTCCACATGCTGAGATCAATTCCTCCTTGAATCCAATGGATCCCCTACAAGGTTTCATGTTCCATCAAGTGTGTACTGTGCCCACTTGAGAATTTGTTGAATATCTGACATTGTCTCCTCATTTGATTGTACTACATGCTCATATGCATGTAAAGAATCCTTTGAATCCGTGTATGAATATGTAGCATTTTGGTGTGTGTGATCATCATCTTTGATGTCTAGAACTAATGGAAGAACAAGAGTCTCTACATGTTGCACTAGAGGTGCATGCAAAGGACTCTCAAACTGAACACTGCACTCAATGATGAGTCGATCTATAGAGAAATCAATCAATATGTATCCCTTCACATCATTTGGATATCCCACAAAGATTCAATGTGTGCTATGTGGATCTAAGGATTTCCTCTTTTCAGAATGAACATGAGCTCATGATCTAGATCTAAAGATGCAAAAGTGTGTGACATCTGGTTTTTCACCTGTCCAAGACTTAAAAGGTTTCATATCCTCAACATATCTGTGAGGTGCTATGTTTTGTATGTAAGCATCACAGTTAAGTGCCTCAGCCTAAATCTTGGAAGGAAGTGACCTTGCATGCAACATGCAATTGGTCATCTCCTTGAGAGACCTGTTCTTCCTTTCAACAACTCCATTCTATTTTGGAGTGTATGGAAGTATGTGTTGCAACAAGATACCATCTTCATGACACAGATTCAGAACATCTTTGTTGAAATACTCCCCCCCATTTTCTGTATGGAGGATATTTATTTTCTTCCTGGTTTGTGTCTCTAATAGAGCTTTTAAGTCTTTGAGATGCTGAAAAAATTCAGACATTTGTCTAAGAAAATAAACCCAAGTATAGCGTGAGTAATCATCAATAAATGTAAGAACACATATTTCTTTGATTATGGATAGAAGTGTAAATGGCCCCATGACATCATTGTGAACAAGCTCCAAAGAAGAGGAGGCTCTCCTTCTCTTCCCCTTTTCAAACTTCTCCTCAGGATACTTGCCAAGAATCAATCCATCACAAACCCCTTTAGAAAAATGAATGTATGGCAATCCTTTTACCATTCCTTGCTTGGAAATTCGCTGCATGTCTCTAAAGTTTAAGTGACCAAATATCTCATGCCATACTCTAGTACTATAATTAGCATGTGTAAGTAGAAAAGATGAGTCATATTTAGTAAACTTAGTGAACTTATACAATTGTGATTTGTGATCTACCTCACCAACTGCAATAATGGAACTATCATGCATGTCAAGTACGGTAGCTGAATCTAATGTAAATTCAACCCTTTTACCTGTTTGAGTGATATGATAAACTGAGAGATTATTTATAGATATCTTTGGAACATGTAAAACATTCTCAAAACTTCCATTAGGAAGTTCCACTCTTCCCTCTCCTACAACTGTTATTGGAGTATCATCCCCCATGAAAATAGGAGGTCCATAGGATGAACTCAAAGAAGTAAAAACTTCCTCTTTAGTTGCCATATGATGTGATGTGCCAGAATCTATAATCCATGAATTAGATGAGGAATTAATTGCAACCATATCATGATGATTACCTTTCTTAGGTGCATAGTATTCTTCCTTCTTCTTCTTGGCTCCTTCAGGAATGAAGTCTCCAAGGTTATTCTTCTGAAGTACCTATGTCATAAGATTGATATTCTTCTTCATGCATGTGGATTCTTCATGATTTGGTTTATTTCAATATGTGCACTTATTTCCCTTTTTCTTCTTCCCTTTGGAATTTGAAGAATCTTTAGAACTTGAAGAATCCTTGAAGGGTTTGGAATATGTTAGGTATCTAGAGAGGTAGTAGTGGGGGCCCAGAGGACCCATAGTGATAATAGTGGAGGCCATTCAATGTAAGGTGGAATAGGTCCACTATATTATTAAATAAGGCCCACTATGGTAGTTATATATAATAAATGGGTAGTTAGACATAATAAATGTAAGAGGACTTCTTAGAAGTTTCTACTTCTAGAATATTTTTCCTCTAGAATGTTCTTAGGTGATGGTAGCACTATATAAAGAGCTTCAAGCAATGTAATGGGATATGAAGAGAAATATTTTGTTTGGATATGAATCTCATTAGGAGGAATCCCCCTCGAAGGGGAAAGTGAACAAGAGAGGGTCTCTTCCATAATATGATCCATTGTATGGTATTGCCCTACCTCAAGGGTTTGATAGTAATAAAATAGATTTTTCATATTGTTCTTCTATATTGATCTGTGAATCTATTGTTTGTTCAATATTTTTGGTGATTATATTTTAATATCTTGTATAGGTACTTAACAAGTGGTATCATAGAATTTTCCTTGGCAGACATTGTGGGCAAATATTTTTTATTTTTGCAGATTTTTTTTTTCGGAGAAGAAAAAAGAGGGTCGTGACATTCCAGAAATTTTTGGTATATTTAAGTGAAAAAATTGCAGAAACAAGTTGTAGATCTAATATCCTCTCATAAAAATACCCAAGTTAAAAAAAAAAAATCATCCAAAATGGAGTCCGGGAAGTCAAGATATTGAAGTTTTAAAATCCACAAATTTTCAAGGTTTTTTCCATGGACGACGACACAATTTTTTTATTTATTTCTGTAGCATCTGGAGGCTGAATTTTCCCAAACAAATTACAGATATGAGTTCCTCTCACAATTTCACCCAATTTCAAAAAACATTCAACCGAAAAAAAGTTTGGGAAGTCAAGTTATGAGCATTTTAAATTCAACAGTTTTTTAGGGTTTTTCCAGAAAAAGTCGTGATTTTCTGTCGTAACTTATTGTTCTATTTTTGGGGGTTTTTCATGACATTTGTGGGAAAAAAGAGTTCATAGGGTGCTCATATGGATATTTCCTCTCAAACCCTCAAATAAATTCTACAAATTACTGAAGCATTCAAATCCCAATTGTATGACACATTGGATGCTAGACTGCATGACCTTGCAAATGGCCTCAATGATAGTTTTTGCAGTATTCAAGATTCATTGGATAAAATGAAGGAGATATTTCTTATGGAGGACATCAAGGATGAATATAATCAAGGAATATATGCTTGGTATGATTTTGAGGCTGATTGTGATGATTGGTATATGGATAGTTGTCATTTCTGGGATGACAACCACTTTCATATTTTATTTGATGACTCTAATCCACCTTCTGTAGATAGAATAAATATGAAAAATTGAGAGGCAATTATTATTACCAGTGTCCATCCTGCATATTCTACAGTGGTATTATTCCTTGCAGATTCTGCTATGACCCTTTTCCACTATGTGGATGGATCTTCTTTTTTGGATTCATATGACATGTGTCATTCTTTGGAGCATCATTTTGAGTTGGTTATTGGGTTCCAAAATCTTCCATGGGGAATTCACATGAGCACTTGAACATGGGACCTGGGCTTACAATGGTGGTTTGAATACTTTAGCATGGTGTCTTTCCTTTCTAATTGGACCTTGGTTCTCCAGTCTTCTTCAACATTATGGTCCACAATTATCCATGGGACCCTGGTATATGGTTGTACATCAAACGTTGAGGACAATGCTTTCATAAGAGGGATGGAATGTTAGGTATCTATAGAGGTAGTAGTGGGGGCCCAAAGGACCCATAGTGATAATTGTGGAGGCCTTTCAATGTAAGGTGGACTAGGTCCACTATATTATTAAATAAGACCCACTATGGTAGTTAGATATAATAAATGGGTAGTTAGATATAATAAATGTAAGAGGACTTCTTAGAAGTTTCTACTTCTAGAAGATTCCTCCTATAGAATGTTCTTAGGTGATGGTAGAACTATATAAATAGGTTTAATAAATGTAATTGGATATGAAGAGAAATATTGTTTTTGGAGATGAAGGTCATTAGGAGGAATCCCCCTCGAAGAGGCAAGCGAATAGAAGATGATCTCTTCCATAATAGGATCCATTTTATGGTATTTCCCTACCTCGAGGGTTTGAAAATATAAAAGAGATTTTTCATATTGTTCTTCTATATTTATCTGTGGATCTATTGTGTATTTAGTGTTTGTGGTGATTATATTTTCATATCTGGTATAGGTACTTAACAAAATATCCCTCCTTTGACTTTGGATGTAATAGATCCTTTCGTTTTTTGTCAATTTCTAATTGAATTACACTTTTCCATCATGGATGGTGAGCGCATGTGCTTTGGGATATTTCATGAGGCCCATCTATATGATTTTTTTTTTCTCTTGTGTGAGAGACTCAATGAACTGATGCATCATAGGAATTTTCCAATTTGCACCCAAAAGACATCTACCAAAATGGAAATTGGAGACATAAACATCATATTCTGGTCCTATCTTGGCCAATATTATTAGAATAAGTTGTTTATATTGTGTAGACTTGTCAATACCACATTCACCCACGCATGGATGATTTTAGGGGCTAAATTTCGCTCATGGGCTAATTTTCCATTGTTTTTCCCCAAAAAAGATTCGCTATTCTAAAAATGATTCGCCCAAATTCTATAGGATAAAATTATTTTTCCTTAAAAATCGCCAAAAGTTTATGCATACTATCTAAAATCCTTAGAAATTTGAATATTTTTACAAAAATATCGCCAAAAATTTATAGTGGGCATATGAAGGATTAATTAGATTCGCCAAGGTTTCTACATTTTAAAATAAATTTCCATTCTTAAAATCATCCCTACACCTAAGCTCAAAATAAAATATTTAAATTTAGTAAATAAATCCTATATATTATCAAAACTTTTAGGGTCTAAGGTATTCAACTCTACCTCAAGCATATGACCTCACATCTCATCCTACTTTCCAAAGAGTCCTTCCAAGGTGATCCAGATATCATTTGGAGTCTTTCATGCAGCAACATGAAACCATAGATCAATGTATATTAACTCAAGAAGTAATCATGTGGCCTCATATTTACTGTTCACCCATCTGGTCTTCTCAAGAACTGATGTAGCTTTTGTTTCTATCGCCATCATCAAATTATACAGTCCTTTTATTTAGAGTTGGAATGTAGCCTTTGGATTCCATTAAAAGTAATTGTATAGTATGATTATGATCACCAGACTTGATTGAATAAGTTGCATTGCCTCCATCCCTACTATTGATTATGAAAAGATCCTGAAAACCCAGATTATGGATTCCGAGATATGACAGATGGTTTTATGTCAGCTATAGATATGATAAAACAACTATATCTCCTACAATATGATGTATGTTTTGGGGATTTTTGGTGCGCATGAGAATCCCTATGTTATACATCTCTGGTCCAAATTTTAGTCCGACCTAGATCACAGATTTCAAGATATGGCTATTTTACTACAGAAAACCATTTTTTTTAGGGTTGTTGAATCGTCGCATCCTAGAGAAGGATAAAGTGAGACGATGTTGAATTGTCACACCCTAGTGAAGGAAACCGTGTGAAAATTGTGAAAAATTGAATCATCGTACCCCGATTGAAGAACACAATGTGATCGTCACACCATTTGATAGGGATAGGCTGCGACAATTCCAATCGTCACACCTTTTGATAGGGATAGGCCACGACGATGGCGAGAACTAGGTTTACTCAAATCCTCTTTATCTCTTCTCTGTATTTTCTAAGTTGCTTCAAGCAGCTCGACTCTGAGACCATGTCAGTGTTCCATGGAAACCTGCATAGGAGACCTAGCTAAAGAATACACAAACAAATATTATCAAGAAAAGGAAGAGAGATACAACATGAAGAATGAGAATCAATGTATATTATGATCTAATCAATGAGTGAGTGATCTTCACTCATATAGGAAATGAAATCCTATAATTAAGAATCCATGCATAATAGTGATGGTATAAAATTAGAAAGTCTAAAATATAACTAGTTAGTTAACTCCCACTGAACTAGTGCGTCGAAAATAGAAATTTCTCCAACAAGGGGGATCCCAGCTATGCTTATATGAAAACTGGATTTACTCTCCCTATCAAAATATTATGAGTTTGTATTGAATTATTTGGAGAGTTATTCTCATAGCCTATTCCAAAGCTCTAGTACTAGTTTATTGTTGGTGTAAACATCTAAAAATAAAACTTTCTAGATTGATTTTAAGTAGCGTTCATTTTCATGGTTGTTCATTACAAAAAGGTGAATGATAGTGAAAATGGTGATGTTCGATACTCGACTCCAAAAAATATGAAAAGATTGAGATGAAAACTTTATTTTCAATTAAATTCTATCTACGGGAAGGAGAAGAGCTTCTTTTCTTTCACTAATAAACACTCAAGAATGAAAAAGTTTATACAGCTGCATCTTCAACAAGAATTCAAACAATTGCTAAACTATAAAAAAAATCCTTTGCAATATTCAAAAAGAAATGCATACAAGTATTTCTTTGTTTGATTGCAAATGTGAATTGAATAATTCATCTAATGCTTCTTCCTTCCACTCATAATTAAAAATAACTTCACTACTATGATTTGAAAAGAGGAATCAAAAGTACACAAAAAAAGACAATCTTAGCAGTCAGTAAGAAACCAAAAGAAGAACAAACTATTCACTCAAAGAAAAACACCAAAAAGGAAAAAATCACACTTAATAGTCTTCTAGAATTGAGTAAGGGATAAAATACAAAGTAAATAGTACTGAGATCAATGAAATTCCTTATGACAACCTCTAATCAATCAGATAATAAAAAAAAGAAGAAAAATAAACCAAGTTCGAGAAAAAATGGTTGATTTTTCAATAAGGAAAAACAACACAAATTCAATCAAGACTAAAATAATGAAAAGAATAAACTTTTAAGACAAACAAAAGAAAAGATATAATATAAAAAGATCTAAGTCAAATAGAAATACCTAAGAAGTATGCCCAACAAGAAAACCACCAACAAGTTTTCAAAGAAAGAAAAACTGGTGCTCTGGTAATCACAACATCGAAGTGATACAACGCTCCATAACACACTCTAGGGGAGCAATGATCAAGCTATCAACGCTTTGACTTAAACTAGAGAGGGTGCTAGTTCTGAGAAAAGTTTTAGAAAAACCTGAAAAACTCAAAAACTTAGGGAAATTCAATCAGAGACTTTGTAAGACAACTTAGCAAAGATGAAAAGATGTATGGATGGATTAAATCAACAAATGGGATCTAAATATAGGAAAAAGGAAAGGAAAATCCAAGGAAAGAAACAAAACTGAAATTTCCTTCTCCAGTGGAGTCGCTAATTTCTATTATAGAATAATTCCCATGTGGACAGGTGAATCTTCCCTTGGAGTACAAATCCCTCTATCAATATAGAAAACTACCTTTGGACACTACCATTTTGATAGATGAATCATGTCCATCGAAAAACAGAGAAGGAGGGATAGTAGGATGTACCTCACTTTTGAAGTTTTTCCTTGCTTCTCCAATCCGTGAGTTATGAACAATACCTACAATGGATCACAAGAGACAAACAACTATCTCCTACTCTAATGGATTAAACAAAATCAATCTATCTATGAAAGATTAAAACAAGCATAGAAAATTACATGTGAACACATACTATAAGGAAATAGGCCAAGTATATTAATGAGAACTTTAAAGAGACACTTACAATCTTCACTTGATGTTTCAACAACCTCCCCAACCCCTTTCTTGAAAAATCCACGATCAGAATAACAATGCTTTGTTGATTATTTTCTCCTCCTAGTTCATCATGAGAATGCCTCCATTTGTAGGATTTGAGAGGCTCGACCACCTTGGTTATATTTTGGATTACTTAAGGATATGACTCCATTAGTTGTGATATCTCCCTTATATGAAACCCAGGGGTTAGATTCGATCCAAACCAACTTGATCCATCCATAGTTTTCTTTAGATAAAAAGGGGATTTCTTGCAAGATTTTCTCAACCAATTCAGTGCTCTCTCATAATGGGAAACAAAGTGCTACAACACTCTCTTCTAGACAAACATAGAGTTATAGAACTCCCTGTATATGAGTAGGGGATATTTGATCTTCCAAAAATTTCCAAGATGACTAATTCCCATAGAAAAACACTTTGTTTCGACGGTCAAATGATGTCGCTTCTTATTCTAACGTGTTTTAGGGGTTGTATCAAGTGTCATGGTGGCGTTCATGATGCGACACTTACATGAAGAGAATGTGCCACTTGATACAAAATTTCAAGACTTATGACACTTATGAAAATGAGAATGTGACATTATCAAAGTGAGGAATTTTGACATGTAACATATGTGAAAGAGGAGTTCAGGAGAAATGAGACTGCAAATTGTTCCAAACACTTCATCCATTTGATTTAAATACTTGTATTTTTCTATGGATGTGGTTGGTTCTGTCTCTGTGTTCATGGTTAACCTATACAATCCTCTACCTTGAAGATGAATTATCATCTTCTCCTTCCATGAAAAGAAATTGTACAGTGTAAGAATGAATTCTTTTAGAAATTCCATTTTCCATTGTTTTCAATCTTCGGTACCTGGAAAAATAATTTGGTGTGTATTTTCCCTAGCATTCTGTCATCTCTTTTACTATGTAAATGTTTTGAAACTGAAAAGAATAGATCTATCTAGGAGTTGACATACACAGTTGCAGAGAAAATATGAGAAAAGAGAAGTAGGAGAGAAAGAATGGAAGAATTCTCATTAACAAAATGAATGAATGATAATTTACACATGATATACTCTATATAACTCAACCAATGTGCACTAGAGGAGAATCCAATGCACCATAGTAGTGGTCTAGAGTTATTTGGACACACACCAACAATTACGGGAGTAAACTTCCACCTAGTCTAGTCTCTCGGGCAGTTAGGAGAGTGAACTGCCACCTAGTCTGAGTTAAATAGTCTACCAGTCTTCAGTTAGTTGACTAAAATAGAGTCAAGTGAGGAGGAGATCATGTAATCATGAGTAATGAGCTAGTATGGTGATGATCTCAAGGAGAATTCACATTAGTTGGTGATGATCCCAATGTTGCATGGTGATAATCCTAGTGTGGCATCTAGACTCCACTCAACTAATCAAACTAAAGTGTGAAATGAAGAGAATATTCTCCTAGAGTAATGTTCTCCCTAAAATATAGGATACTAAATAATGACTAATAAACATAGGGAAAATCTTAGGAAAAATAAATCCTAGGTGTGTGTGAAGTATCTCCAACACCATGGATATTGTAGGTTTCAGAGTCTCGTATCTAGCCCAGATGTATTATACTTTTAGTGATGCCATAAAGAGAAATGATGCATTGACTATTAGTCCTATATATTCCTATAGTTATGAAAAACACCATCTAGTTTCATCATTATAAGGAAACAACTCTGGGTTTCCAACTACTGTATGAATGTCCCTTTTCTGGATATTTCTAAATGCGTCGATATCAGGGTTATTAGATGGGAACCATTCATTTTGGAACATATCTAGAATCTCAACATAGCTAAGGTAGTGCTCCATTCCATCCTATTTGTTCATGTTGGTGATATTAAAAAAATCATAGATTGAAGCTAGAACATGTGTTCCAAAAGTTTGTATTTTTCCCTTCCTGGTCAACATCTGGGACATTTCGTTATCTATGCAAACAAACAAGGCAATAGTTAATGGGGTCATTTCATAGAAATAAATTCCAATATTCAAATGATGTGTAGGATACTCACTCAAAAATAGGGGACAATAAGTAATCAGAATGAGAGAACAAAAATTCATGGACATAGATTTTATCTTACTTAGCGAGCGAGTGGAAAAACCCAGAGTCTTGATGTTGTGTAAACAATTCATAAATTCCCTCCAAAACCTAGTGTCATCAATGAACAAGGTCTGATACAAATTAGACCAGGTTAGGGTAGTACACAACAAATTAAATGCATTCATGGGTGTTAGAAAGTTATAACCATTGAGGAGTGATAAAATTGAAAATGCGAGGTCACCGAACAACCATCATCATCGGTAAGTTATATCAATGAGAGATGTCAATATTAAAACGAGGAAGACTCTAAGGATGATAAGTCCTAATTCAACTATTTGACTTTAATAAAATTCAATAATTTTTAATGATAGCCCCTCTAACGTTCATCGATATGACCATTGGGAGACAAAATTTCCTTTAATGGTGTTGATGATACGTCGAGGTAAACGTGGGGGAAAGGTACCAGACAAGTGGATATTAATGGTAGTGAGGTAGTCGGCAATGACCAGTTTCATCTGGCCCACATGATGAGTTGATGTGCATTCTTTAGAAAGGATAGGATAGTTTCATTGTCGGTTAAAGGTGGAGGTGAGGAGGCAAATGAATTATGAAACTTCTGATGATGAGAATTTTTCACCAAGAAGGTTCAACTAGTACTAGCATGCCACGTGGAGGTGAGCGGTTGGTCTTATGTACAGACTGAGGTGTGGGACCCAAGTGAACAATGATATTGACATGGAGTAGAGGTCTGGTTTGGTTGTGCACATCTGATTGTGACATGGAAATAGAAAATGGAGCATCATCATCTGTAAACATAGATAATCTCACAAGGGTAATGTTTTGGGAGCTTTCAATTCCTAACAACAACATTATGGAGAATCATCATTGGAGAAATGTAGGGATGGATAATTATGTATCATTTTGGAAAGGGCATGACGACGAAACATGTAAGGATAGTTTAACTATTTGGACAAAGGTATCCATGTGTGAAGGGGGGTTTCTTCTCTAGTTGCATGACCAAATGGGTAAGTCAAAGAGTAATTCCTTGTAAAGAAAAAAAAAGTAGTGCGTACTCCCACCAAGACTGATAGTTTGGGTGGGGTTGTTATAACTGTCACAACAAATGAAAACTTACTTGGAAGAACCAGGTATCTAGAAGGGGGTTTTAACTTTATATATCTCATGCAGTATACAAATTAAGGACCCCACATCAATTATCGTAAGGAAAATTTAGTGGAAAATAATGTTACCAGTGATCTTTCACATAATTCTAATGAGTATTAATGGGTGCTTATTTCATGCATCCACATTCAAACATGGTAGTAACGCCACGTAGGAATCCTTACCAATTGTTATAGAATGAATTGTTTTCCTCATCTCTCTTTCTTGACATTTCTTCACTACCAGGGAGTGTCCATATCCTCGATGAATATGACTTGGTATCATACAAGCATGGTCTCCCTACCAGTGCGCATCCATAGCCCCTACCAGTTTACTTATACTGCCCACACTTTTAGTAGCATTTCCAACTTTCTTACGATTTTTATTTTGTGCCTTTACTTTATATATATATATATATATATATATATATATATATAATTTATGTATTAATTTTGAAACATAGGTAAATATGGATAGGAAGTGAGGTGATATGAGAGTTACTCTAATATAATAGTCTCATTCAGTATTTCATCCTTGTGGGTTCATGTACATGAATGACATATGCATTATAATTAGGAGAATCATAGGCAGTATCAATGGATTTATGCAGAAGACATGAATTCAGGACATTTCAAAAAACTCGAGTGGAACACAAGAACATCATGAGAGTGCTCATGCGTGGTGGAGATAACTGATAGAAACCACTGAAAGGAAATGCATTTGCAGTTCAAACACTTTCTCTTTGCATAGGTGAACCAATTTTGATTTTCTATACCACCATCACTCATCAAGATAAATGTTAATCCCAAGGAAACTCGATCACTTTAAAATGGAAAGGCATAAAAGAATAAGGAACTTGCATGAATCAAATAGTCTTGGGTTTTAGTTTCTAAGGAAAAGGATGGTCCGGAGTGGCGAACAGTAAGTTATTCTAAACTAAAAAGTGAAAAATAAGAATAAAAGTGAAACAAAATATTGGGAAAAAGAAAACTGGGAGAAAAAGGAAAGATGATTAGAGTGGAAATAACAAAATCCGAGAAAGGAAAAAAAAAAAACTTACTATGTACAAGGATAAATCACCATCGATAATTAGGAAAAGTATTTTTTCAGAAATTAGGGATGATTTTAGGGGCTAAATTTCGCTCATGGGCTAATTTTCCATGGTTTTTTCCAAAAAAAGATTCTCTATTCTAAAATTGATTCGCCCAAATTCTATAGGATAAAATTATTTTACCTTAAAATCACCAAAAATTTATACAAATTATATAAAATTCTTAGAAATTTGAATATTTTTACAAAAATATCGCCAAACATTTATAGTTGTCATATGAATGATTAGTAAGTTTCACCAAGGTTTCTACATTTTAAAATAAATTTCCATAAAATCATCCTTGTCAGAAATTGTCCATTGATATGGATTTCCTCCTCATCTCCATGCAATGTTCTAAGTATGAAAGTTATGGGACCTATTTTTTTGGTGAATTAGGTACAGTCCTAACCAAAAGTTATGGAATTTGGTGTGTTTTCCCTTTAATCCATTAGCTTTGTCCCATTTGACAACAAGGTCTCCCTCTTGAAAATATTTATTACACACATCTGACTTGTCAAACCATTTTTTTATTATTTATTGATGGTGTGTTAGGTTCATCTTATCTCTTTCCCTTTCTTCTTTCAGTTTCAACAACATGTTTAATCTCTCATGCATTACTGGACAACCCTTGTCTTGGGTAGATTGGGCTAATTCCAAGGTGGGTAGGAAGGTATGGGTGGGCATAGTGGATTATTTTCCATAAACTACGAAGAAAGAGGAGTTACCGATAGATGACTTGGGAGTCACTTTTTCACCCCATAGGGCATTCTGAAGGGTGAGGTGCCAAATTATTTGATGATCATTGACAGTTTTCCTGAAAATATTTATGAGGTTTTTATTAGTTGACTATGCTAAACCATTCCCTCATGGGTAATAATTCGTTGAATAATTAACCTTAATATTTTTTTCCAAAGAAAAATTATTTAATTTCAGAGAAGAAAAATATTTGGAATTATCAAACACTAATGATTCAGGAATCCCAAATATGGTGATAATATGAGATTCAAGGAATGAAGTCACCTGGTTATCATTGATAGTCTCCAAGGGAGTTTTTTTTCTCCATCTAATGAAATAGTCAGTAGTAGTCAAAATATATTTGTGCAGTTGGGAATATTTAGGATTGATTTCCCCAATTATGTACAACCCCACTTTTAAAAGGGGTGTTCAATGAACATAGGTTGTAGGGGAAAGGAAACATTTTTTTCTCTCCTATATGACATTTGGAACTGCTAGAATTTCTTTGCATATGCATGGGAATTCTTGAATAAACTTGGCCAGTAATATCCAGCTCTGATGATTTTCTGAGAAGTGGTGTATCCACCGTAACGTCCACTAGCTGGTCCATCATGAATTTTGGATAATCCCTTTTTTGCATTCCTTGTTTCAAGACATATCAGAAAAACACCATCATAATTTTTTATGCATAGAATTCCTTGGATGAGCTGATATTGAGAAGACTCAAGTATGAGGGCCCTTTTCTTCTTGGGATATAGATATTGATGGGCTGACCCATCAGTTAAGTAATATTTCATTTTGTAAAACCATTGGTATTATTTGACAGGGATGTAACATATTTCTCTTTCAAACAACTATCGATCTTGATACAAATCATATTCATGTAATCCATCACTCGTTTATTCCACAACCATTTTGCATAGCCCCTGGGATTTGACGATTTTTGAAAGCTTAATATCCAGGTTGTACTCCTATAAATTTGTAATCCAATTTTCTCTCTTTTCTACTAACTATTTTTGTACCAAGAGATTCCTGACGAAAGGGTAAGGAACAATGACTTTGGTATTAGATTTTAGAAATAATGGACTAAAGTGTTTGACAGCTTTAAATAGAACATAGGATTATTTATCTACTTCTGGGTAGCTTAAATTTTTGTCCTTATATCCCATAGCTCATAAAATCCATAAGGAACTCATCTCATTCCTGATTATTTTGTGTTAAAATAGTTGCGAACAATATTAGAAGAGAATGTGTAGAGAATGAAATCTTGATTGAAGTACAATATTAACAATGCAGGGGATTGTGCTATGTACGTTTTAATCTTATCAAAAGCTTCCTTTTATTTAGATCCCCATCTGAATTCAACATTCCTTTTTATCATTTCTTGCATGGGTTTTTTTGTCTCGACAAAACTGGGTATGAAACATCTTACAAAAATTATTTTTCCCAGGAGTGATTGGATGGCCTTATTGTTGTGAGGGGGGAGGAATCTTAGAAATTTCTTTAGTTCTCTTAGGTTCAATTTTCATACCATGCTTGGAAACAATGAAACCTAGTAGTTTTCCTTCATCAACAACAAAAACAATTTTCTTAGGGTTGAGGGAAATGCCATATCTTCTACACCTAATCAATACCTTTTTAAAATGAATTATGTGGTATTTTATTCCCATTGAGAACATAGTAACATCATCAAGATACACTACAACACATTCTCCAAGTAGGCCCCTAAAGGAGATATCCATGGCCCTCTCGAATGTTTCTTCGATGTTGATGAGACTAAATGGAATCTTCCTGTAAGAATAAGTTCCCCACTTACTCTAGAAGGCTATTTTTAGTTGATTATCATGGGCCTATAAGACTTGGTTATATCCAGAAAAACCGTCTAAGAGGGAGAGCATCTCATAGTCGGACACACACTGCAAAATTTGTTCCATCAGAGGAACTAGGTAATTATTCTTTTCTGAGGCTTCATTGAGATCCTTGAACTCATTACAAAGTCTTATGTCTAACTGGGAATATGATCTTAGTAGCCAACAATTTATTTAAATCCACTTTGACTTGAGGCTTGAGGTTGGGGTGCATATTTCTCATTTTTTGTTGAAATGGTTTTGTCTAGGACTTCATAGGAATGATGTATTGAATAATATTGGTATCATACGTATTGATATATTCATAGGTTGAGGAAAAAATTCCTTTGTATTACTTAATTTTTTTTTATGTAAGATTGCTTTTCTTGAGAGAATTATCTTGCAAGATTAATGTTTAGTGGAGTGATGTTTTTTCCCAATTTTACCACTTCAAACTGCATGGATGAACTATTGGTTTTTTAGTTGGTGATTTTCTTGAATGTTTCCTAGAGCTCATAGAGTTTCTCCAATCTCACTACATTCCTGGGTATACAGTTGGCCTAAACTAACGGGTTGTTTGTTAAGAACCAAATATCAATATAACATAGAAAAACCTCAGAAAAAGTACTTAACGCCTTGAAAAAGAGATAATTTCAGATAATAAGCCTCTTCAAGGGGGCAACCTCCTTTTACCCCACTTGAATGTTCAAGTACAAGATGATTCCAAATGAAAATGTCTCCTTGGTATATATAGAAGACTAGGAGGTATAATTACAACTAATGGAATAAAGCCGACATAAATAAAATAACATTACTAATGTAATATTCCCCAATTAAGGGGTAATGAGCTAATATTAGGGCTTAACATGCCCCTCCCCTTGAGACAAGTGTGTCCGCAATGCTTGAGTAACTATGGATTCTTCTGTATAAAAGACTCATCTTCCCAAGTGGAATCTTCAGCTGATAGTTTCCTCCATTTAATGAGATACTCTGAAATGGATCTATTCCTCAACTGGTGAATTCTTGTGCTAGTGATGGCATCAATCCCCAATATGATTTTTCCTTCCTCGTCAAGTTCTGGCAATATAGTTTGAACTGGGATCTTTTCGCCTATAACCTTCTTTAAGCATGAAACATGGAAAACTGGGTGTACTCGTGAAGATGCAGGTAACTCCAATTTGTATGCCATAGTACCAATCTTTTGCAACACCTTATAAGGTCCATATTACTTTGGTGATAATTTATTATCCTTCTTGTATTGCTTGAGAGACATCTATTTGTATGGTTGTAGTCTTAAAAAAACCCAATCCCCTACTTCAAAATATCTTTCACTACGATGTTTATCTGCTTGTTGTTTCATGTGATTCTGTGCCATGGTGAGGTTGTCCTTTAAGATTTGGAGAACTTGTTGTTGATTCTCAATGTGATCTTCCACTGCTTGAACCTTGGATTTTTCTTTTAGAGAAGAAGTGATGGAAGGAGGGTGGTATCCATAAAGTGCCATAAATGGTGTCATTTTTGTTGCAGTATGAAAGGAAGTGTTA
>ML807494.1:156560-174242 GCA_009831015.1 Picea engelmannii | reverse complement strand
TATTCTCATTAATATGACACGCTTGGCCTGTTTCTTTCTAGTTTGTGTCTAATGCCACATGAACTTATCATTCAGTGATAGATCTGTTTTCAAGCTAATGTCAATAGAGTAGGAAGTGTTCGTATCTTGATTTGTCCACAGACCTCAACGAGGAGCAAAGGATTGGAGCGCAACTCGGAGCGTGCAGGGACAAACGTCGTTTAAGAGGTACTTCTGTTACTCTTCCTTCTCATGCATTAGGCTTAGATAGATTTGAAAGAAATTCAGTGTCCATGATAAGCACTTTTCTGTCTAGGGTTAAGGTCAAACCTTAGAGGTCGATCTACTTGTCCGCAGGCAGATTTTCTTACAACAGTATATATAGGAGACTAGGAGGTATAATTACACCTAATGGAATAAAGCTGACATAAATAAAATAACATTACTAATGTAATATGCCCCAATTAAGGGGTAATGAGCCAATATTAGGGTTTAACATTGTTGGATTGAGATGGATGAATAGTGTATGAATTTACCATTTGTTCATGTTGTCCTTCATCTATAATAGAATCTTTGAAAGTATATTTGAGATGAAATAAGTTGATAAGTTGTTGGTCATCATAAAATACTCTCCAATCAGTGATTTTGTCGGTAATTGAATGCATTTATAGAAGTTCAACAAATAAAGTGTCAGACATCAATCCATCTATGGGTATCAACCTAGATGACACATTGGCCAACAAATCAGTGTCACAGTTTAGTCAAAGAGGTACTGGAAAATGCATCAAAGGATTTGATTAGTTCCCAAACCTCAATTTGATAATCTAGGGCATGTCCAACACTGATAAGTGTTGATATGGGGTCTTATTTTTAGGATAAATTACCTTGGTTGTTCCTTTATTTGTTCCAACATTAATTTACTTTCTTCTAGAGGAAGTTTTCCCTTGTAGAGTTTTGATAAATTTTTCTTGAATTTGTGGAATCTTCATAAGCTCAAACAAGGAAATGTTAGATTTAGTCTTCTTCAGATCCTCTAGGAAACCATTTTCCAACCTACCCAGGGGTGTCAACAAAGCATTGGGTTTTAGTGTTTGATCAATCATTTTAGGGTTGGAAGATGTGGTATTGGAGGTATTGGGAGTAGTATTGGTTGACGAAGATGATTGTTTGGAAATGGGCGTGGTCGGTGAAGTAGGATTAGTGTTACTAGGGGCCTCATCAGAAACCTTCTTACTATCACTCTTGGTGGTAACATTGTTTTTTATATGTGCACTTCTTCTTATTTTTATGCATCGCCTCCATAAGCAATATCCCAAAATGAATTTAATTGTTTTTCTACGGGCTCTTGATATTTTTGAGGTTATTCTTGTTTTTCCTAAATTTATTCTCCTTCTTCATTGGCTTCAGTAATATTCTTTATATCATAGGTTTGGAGAGCCTGGACAATATATTCCATGTTAATTCCTTTCATCTAAGCAGTGGTGGTTTTTTTTGTTTGTGGCATTTTTTTATATTTATTTGGGAGGAACCTAAAAAAACAATTTGGTTAGAGGATCCTTCTCCACCACCTTTTTCTAATTCTATTAGATTATTTGATAACTTCCTAATGGTACTATAGAGATATTCCATATCCATTGAATCAAAAGGATTCTTATCTTCACTAGGTTTAGATACAAAATTTTTACACTTACTTTTGTTTTTAGAGGGATCTGAGATAGAATTCCCTTTTAAACTTATCATGTTGTTCTCAAACTTAAGGGCCTCTTGGAAATATTTTTATAGAGTTCCTTTCTCAGAGTTTTTACATACATGGCCATGGACATAGGTAAACCAGAGGTGTATAATTCAGTAGTTAAATCTTCATCGGGTTTTGAGGCACATGGGATTTGTTTTAACAGAGTAAGAAAATGTTGATTGTAATTAGTAACCAATTATTTTCAATCCATATTGACTCTTGAGAGTTCTAGAACTCAGGTGGTTGGTGTTTTATTTCCCTCAATCTTGTTGAGAATAGTGGTTTCAAAGGTTCTCCAATTTGTAATGGAGGATTCTTCTAGAGAGAAATACCAAGTCAAATTTTTCTCTTCAAATGTTATGGGAAAAAAAGGGTAGATGACGTCTTCATGTCGAATTATCTGTAACCTAATATCCAAAAAGAATTTATTCACATGGTTTTCAGCTGAATCTTTTTGTCAAGATCAAAATTTGGTAGGTACTTCTCAGGGTGTCTAGGCATGTCATGTTGGATCCATGATACAACGTTTACATAGGCCACCAACCAAGGATGGTAGGGAGGAGAATTTTGGTTTGTATTTTATCCAACCATGTTTGGGGGTTGATACATGATAATATGGTATGGGTTATTTTTGGATTCTCTCTTATACTCATATCTTTCTTCATATTTTTCCTCTGACTCATCTCTTGGAGTACAAGGGGGAGATTCAAGAGGTGAGTGTGTTCTACCTCTTGCTCCACTAGCTAAAAAATAATATTCAAGGTAAAATTCATAAATCTTAGGAAAATTAGAAGTGTCTCCAGGAACGTGATATTCAAGGGTTCCAACCGAAGGAATTTCTTGATAGGAGTTTGGGTCGGTGGAGTAGGGATATGTATGTCGAAGGTACTCCTAATTTTCAGGTAGAGAGTAGTCTAAGGGTAGTTTTTTGGTATTCCTTCTAAGTTTTCTAGTCAGGGAACGATTGGTTCGTTCAATTGAGTGTCTAATTATGGCATCAATCTTTGAGATGGTTAGGATACGAGGTTGTGGAGAAGAAAAGGAAGGTTCATGATGAGTGGAATTGCGGTAAGTTCTAACCTGGGTTGGTGTGCTCACATCATAATATGGGGGAAGTAAAATGTGTTGAGGGAGAATTTGTTGGGAATCCCTCGACGAGGAAATTTTTAATTGTAGGAAAAAAACGAGAAGGATTTGAGATTCTATTTGTAGCCATTCAGTTATGTGGCCCTCCTTCTAGCACCATTTATATTGATGGGCTAGAATGACCTGTTCAATTGGATGAGGGAAAATTCCTGATGGTAGGTCCCAATTAGACCCACTCATGTTTGAGGTAGTGTTTTCAACCAGATTTTGGATGGGTTACCGATATAACTAATAAACTAAATAAATATGAATCTGAGAATTGGAGGTTATCATATGAATTAAAAATAACAATCCTAACTAACTATTTCTAATCTAAGATGAGTGATTAAGACCTAAGATGTAGATTTTAATCTAGTATAAACTAATCTATCTTGATCAAGAGAAAGCTAAGAGATGAGTACTTTGGAAGATTTGTATTACTTGTATAGAAGAAATTAATATAACAAGGAACATTAAATCTTAACAGAGTAACCAATTATAACCAACATAAATTGATTGAGAAACTAAATCACAAGGTTTTTTTACTCAAAATAAATGATAATGGAGACTGTAATAAGAAGAATGTTAATCCAGGAGAAATTCATAAACCAACATTAATAAACTAAAGAATAAGACATGCATAAAATTGAGTAATCACATTCATACATATTGACACCATCATTTTCATAAATTTCTCTTGTTCTTTATTAATCCAAAAGTAATAATATCAGTCGTCTTTCAAAAGAACCAAAAGCCCTTTCCCTTTTACATTCACCTCATTTCTAGAAGGACTATGGGATCCCTTCACATCCCTTATCTTTTGAATGATTAGGACCCCGAAGTGACGCTTCAATTACCTTTCTCAATTAGGGTATTAACATAATTACAGTAAAATGATTTCTCTACGAAATTTCGGTTACAATGAGATTATGAGGAGGGTCCTTACAATTTCTATTTTTCATATATGAACACCTTCTATATTTTTAATTATTCCAATATGGAATCCACCTGATATAGCTTCATTCTTCCCATTTCTACGTCACCTTTTCACATGGGAATGGAAACTTATTTTCCCAATATTTTTTCAACACATTGTACGAAATCCTATTTCAATGTGATTATTATGGAGGGTTGAATTATTCTTGTCTCTATAACCTATGCATTGATTTCATCGATCAATTCTATGGATTTCAGGATGATCTTTCCTTTTGTATCCATGTCTTTGAACATCCTTTGGGTGGATGAATCCTTATCAATATCCTTCATCGTTTCCATCCTAAACTGTAAGAGTAGATTTTATGTGAATCTCCATATCCCTATGCTTGATGTAGTGATCTACTCCTGAGTCCTTAATACATATAAAATTGTTTCCATTATCGCGTCCCAGATTTGGTGATATTTGATCCTTCATTCATCTAAGTAGATCGACAAGGTATCTGGGAATTCCTATTGTGAGTCTTGCCATTATGTGAATTTGTTGTAATCTTCCATGGCTTTCTGGTATTTTTCATACACTTTTTTCACTTGCATGTTCAATTTTGTCTGTTCATACCTTACCATTAGAGTTTTGTTAAGTGCACATAATAACTTCTTCTGTATGTCCTAAAGTTCCACATTCTTCTCAATAGCCTCCACTTTTATGGTTTCAAGAGTAGTTGTTTGGTTTTGTCTTTCCTCTACAAATTTTCTCAAGAGATCATTTCCTAGATACATCTTTTTAATTTCCTTTTCACCTCTTTCATTAAAATTTTTTAATTCATCCAACTTTCCTTTAATCTTTTTTACCTCTTGGTCATGTCAGGTTTTGATATTTTCCATCTCAATCGCATGGGACTTTTGGGTGAGGGAGGTTGTTTCGCTGAATCTAGCTTGTAGATCCTTTTCCCATACCTTGAGAAACCTCTCCAACTCCTCTTCATGGATTTTCTTTGTTTATTGTATATCCTTTCCATGTTCATTGGACATAGTTTCCTTAATGGTTTCTAGGTTTGTTTCTAGGTCAATGACATTGGATTTTGTAGCATCAAGTGCTCATGTGACTTCATGGATCTATACTATGTTTATAATAGAAAAAATGTTGAGTGTTGAGGCTACTTGTATCACATTATCTTTCAAATGTGGTCCAACTTTCCATTTGATTTTCATTTTGGGAGCTTCTTGGCTTACATTGTTTTTCCCTCTTTTCCTTTTAGGTATTCTATTATAGATTTCTTGTGTCTTTTGGATATAATAGTAATTGACAATGATGACCACTGCTTTCTCGAATATGAGTCCTTCAGAACTGAATGGAAGACTCCTTGTGATAGTAGCTAAGGGGGTCATCTATTCTATCGCAGTTTTAACCAGATCACATCATGGCTTATAGTAATAATCACACTATCATCTTCCAACCTGTCGTCTCAGACATTGGGAATGTTGACCTTGCCTTTTTTCTTCTTTTCCTGGTTCTTTCTTGGTGCGGCCAATGTTGATATCTATGTTTTTTCTTTCTCCTTAACTTTTATTGATTTTACCTAGGGGAAGGTATTTATTCCATATTTTCTCCAGTGCAGTTTGTTTCTCCTTAGCTTCCATTTTCTTCATTTTTTGGTAATTTTCCTCAACCTCTTCGACTTTTCTTGTCAGTTCAACTTCTGTATCCCTCTTTTTCTTCTCTTCCTCATTTATCCTCTCTTTTCCTTTGAGGAGGAGGGCTCTGAATTGTTGTATCCACAATGTCCTCTCCTACTCTTCTTATTTCCTTAGTTGTTGTTGAGAAACATCAATGGTGATCATCTCAACTGCTTCCTCAAAACTTAAAGCACCTCAAAAGACATATTCTAAGAATCAAGTCTCGTTCATAAATTGTAGCACCAACCTAACAACTTTCATGTGTTTGTATACCAATTTTCGGGGTTCATGTGATTTGGGATCTTCCAAACAAAGGCATAATTCCCTTAGTGTTTCTGACTCCTTTTCAGCCTACTTCTTGTTTTTTTAAGAGTATGGGCCTATGTGGAGGGGAAACATTAGCCAGTACCTTTTGTTATTTTATGATAGGAAGGAGGTGTCCCCTTTATTGATAGTCTGATATGTTATTTCTCTATTCAATAACTTGTCGGGAACATATTCAGGAAATAGGTGTTGTGGTTTGGTGGCCCCATAGATCCTGACATAAGTGTAGTAATTTTTCATGTACCGGTCCCTGATTTCCATTAAGATTTTGATAGCCCTCGAAGAGATCCTTTGTGGGAAAAGGCCAAAGATAGATTGGTGCAAGGGGATGAGGAAATAGTCATAGACCTCATATAAATATTCCCTGTAGTTGATTTTCCACAGTTGTGAACAGTACAAATGGATCGAGCCTTTTTTGGGGGTCCAGGACTGGTTAAATGTGGGGAATGAATTGGATGAACACACAACATATATGAGATAAGAAGACATGTAGAATATGAGGTTTTTCATACCTTTTGAATCTTGGATATGCTTAGTGATGTTGAAAGAAAAAATGATCTCCAAGTTGAATGCTTGGCCCTTCTAGTGTTAAGCCCTAATATTGGCTCATTACCCCTTAATTGGGGCATATTATATTAGTAATGTTATTTTATTTATATCATCTTTAGGCCATTAGTTGTAATTATACCTCCTAGTCTCCTATATATACCAAGGAGACATTTTCATTTTGAATCATCTTGTACTTGAACATTTAAGTGGGGTAAAAGGAGGTTGCACCCTCAAAGAGGCTTATTATTTGAAATTATCTCTTTTTCAAGGTGTTGAGTACTTTTTCTGAGGTTTTTCTATGCTATATTGATATTTGGTTCTTAACATATGGTATCAAAGCTCAAGGTCTTGGGGTTTCGTTGCTATATCTGAGACACCTTGGAATTTTCACTATAACCTATTTTCTACAAAATTTCAGAAGGAATGGATTAGAGGATATTTAGTAGATGGATCAAGGTATGTTGGGTTCAAAATTCAACTCCTGAGGCCTTATAATTTCAGAGATACAACCTGTACAATATAGGGTTTTGGAATCATCCTGAACTAAGTCATTGCAGAATGTTCACTATAAAAACTTGTCTGTAACATTTCAGACCCTAAAATCCGAAGTATATTTACAGAATTTAGTAAGGTATCTTTGGTAAAATTTTTAGCTTCTGTGTGATCCTAAATTTGTGGATACACCTTGTGTAAGATAGGGTATCTGACTAGTCTCAAGAATGTGTTCCAGGTAAAACAATCATAAATTCTTTCTAGAGTATCCAAATTGAGTGGGACTAGTTTCATTGGATCGTGGACAGTCTTTAATATTTCTAGTGTGAGTTTCATAATTTTATATCAATTATTTAGTGCGGGGAACGCTATACAAGTGAGATATCCTGGAAAGGCCAAAAACCAAAAAGTTGTGGGGAAGTTACCGTAAATTCCACTTGGCACATCCAATTTTGATCAGACCTATGGAATTGCAGAGAAGAAATATTAGAGAGCTACATAAAATAAAGTTTCATACCCAGAAGGGGCGAAACTTGGGAGATACAACAGAAGAAATATTGCTTAGCAGAACGACCTCAAAATCAGGGTTCAAAAGTGATACTTGGCCAACATGCCACCCAAAAAGGGAACTTCTACACCAAATAAGCCTCCAAAAAATCCTACTTGGACTCTTGATGAAGGTGAAGAAATTCGTAGGGACATAAATGATTTACAAAAGAAGATAGTAAAAAAAGATGAACTACAAGAGATGATGGAGGGTTTAAAAGGGGAGATCATGGAAGTATTGAAAAATTTCGTAACAGAGAAGACACTTGAAAGTGAAAACACATCCCATGAAATTCATGATGAGGACACAAGGAAGGTGAATCAAGAATGGATAAACTCCAAATTTGGTTTGAAGACCAACCACATTCCTAATATTGATATGAGGAAGTTTGATGACAAGGATCCAATCACATGGATACTTCAGATGGAGAAATTCTTTGATCTCCATAATATGCCACATACATAAAAGGTATGAATTGCTTCTTTATATTTAGAACCTAATCAATTTGTATGGTATCAATGGATTTGTTCTCGCAAATCACTCATCACTTGGACAATTTTCATGGAAGAAATGATAGCACACTATGAGGATACAAGGAGCAATACCTTCTTTAGCCAATTGATAAATCTCAAGAAAAAGGGTTTAGTTACCAAGCACATTGAGAACTTCCAAAGATTGAATATAAAGGTAACAGATATTCCAGATGAGCACTTGATTGGTGTATTCATAGGAACTTTAAAGTACAACATTCAACATGAGGTTCACCTTTGGGAACCCAAATCATTGGAGAATGCATTTAAGTTGGCAAGAAATGTTGAAAGTAAAAATATGGCTATGGCTACTAGAAGTACCAATCGTAACATCTATAGAGAGAACAATGCTCCTTCTTCTAAAACACCTCAACCTACAAGGTTGACACCTCAACAATTGGAGGAAAGAAAATCAAATGGTTTATGCTTCAATTGTGATATTAAGTACAGTAAGGGACATAAGTGTGGTGAGAAGAAAATATTCTACATATATTGTGAAGAGGAAGAAGAACAAGAACGAGAACAAGAACCATCTCAAGATGAAAATGTAGAAGCAATTTTGTCTGAAGAGTTGACTCCCACGATATCATGTAATGCATTGGCTAGAATTATCACTCCTCAAACCCTCAATATCGAAGGATACATCAAAAAGAAAAAGGTAATAGTCCTAATTGATTCTGGTAGTACTCATAATTCCATTCACTATAAATTAGCCAAAGATCTCAATTGTTTTGTATATTCAGCTCCAGAGTTTCAAGTAATGATTGCAGATAGAGGAACTATCAATTTCTTAGGAAAATGCAATAAGATCAATCTTACTATGGTGGAATATGTAATGAATAGTCCAATGATTGCTATACCCATGGGTGGTGCAGATGTTGCACTAGGAAACCAATAGTTACAATCATTAGGAACAATGGCTTTTAATTTTCAAAAAAATTTCATGAAATTTTCATTGGAAGGAAAATAAATTGAGTTAAGAGGTATCACAGGGAAACCCAGTAGGGTGATAATCTCTAACGGCATGAAAAAATTATTGAAAAAGGGGCATCAAGGCGTTATTGCACAATTATGCTCACTGAATGTTCAAACAACTAAGCCATCTATTTCTCAATATCTCCAAATGATCATTGATAAGCATTCCAAAGTATTTGAAGATATTCTCAAAGGTCTTCCACCCACTCGAAATCATGATCATGAAATTCACCTAATTCCTGAGAGTGTTCCTCCTAACATCAGGCCATATAGATACCCTTACGCCTAGAAGAGTGAAATTGAGCGCATGGTTGAAGACATGTTATAGGCTGGCATTATTAGACCTAGCCAAAGTTCTTACTCTGCCCCAGTGGTAATGGTATTAAAGAAAGATAATTCATGGCATATGTGTCCAGATTATAGAGAGCTCAACAAGATCACTATTAAAGACAAGTTTCCCATTTCTGTCATTGATGAATTTTTAGATGAACTACATGGAGCGATCTATTTCAAAAAATTGGATCTCCATTCAAGGTATCATCAGATCAGAATGAAGGAAGAAGATATCCCAAAAACAACATTTTGAACTCATGAAGGCCATTATGAATTTTTGGTCATGCCTTTTGGCCTTACAAATTCACCTTCCACATTCCAAGGGTTGATGAATTCAATTTTCAATCCCTTCCTTCGAAAATTTTTGTTAGTATTTTTTGATGATATACCAATCTATAGCAAGTCTTGGGAGGATCATGTGCGACATGTTGACAAGGTGCTACAAGTACTAAAGGAGCAAAAAATATATGCCAAACCATCTAAATGTTTCTTTGGAGTAAAGGAGGTAGAGTATTTGGGTCAAATTGTATCTCTTGAAGGTGTCAAGGTAGACCCTAACAATATTAAGGCCATGATGGACTGGCCAATTCCCAAAACATTGAAGAATCTTAGAGGATTTTTGGGTTTGACAAGTTACTACAACAAGTTTGTTCGGAACTATGGAATAATAGCAGCACCTTTAATGACACTAACTAAGAAGGATGCATTTTTATGGACTCCAGAGGCAACTAAAGTTTTTAAACAACTTAAAGAGGTGATGTGTAAAGCTCCTGTCTTGACCACTCCAGACTTCACAAAAACCTTTATTGTGGAATGTGATGCCTCGGGAAATGGAATTGGTGTTGTCCTAATGCAAGAAGGAAGGCCCCTAGATTTTGAAAGTCAACCACTCAAGGGAAAGGACTTACACAAACCCATTTATGAGAATGAAATGATGGAAATACTACATGCATTGAGGAAATGACATCCATAACTAATAGGTAGGCACTTCAAGGTCAAAATAGATCATGATAGTCTTAAATACTTCTTGGAACAAAGAATATCTTCAGAAGAACAACAAAAATGGGTAACCAATATATTGGGTTATGATTTTGAAATCCTCTATAAAAAGGGGAAGCAAAATTTTGTGGCAGATGCACTCTCAAGAAAGGATGAAGATGTTGAGGCCTTTCTTTGTGCTATCTCGATCATCCAACTTGATTCGATAATAGAAGTAATGGATGAATGGAAGAATGATGAAAATGTGTGGACTCCCTTTTAAAGCTTATAGCAGGATTCCAGTGCATCAGATACATTTACATGGAAAAATGATTCACTATGGTACAAATATTGCTTATATTTATGTAAGAACTCCCAACTCAAACAAAAGCTACTATTGGAATTGCACACCTCTCTAGTAGGAGGGCACTCGGGATTTTTGAAAACCTACCATGGAGTCAAGAAGGATTTTTTTTTGGATGGCCTTAAAACTGATTTTCAAAGGTTTGTGGCAGAATATTTGGTTTTCCAACAAAATAAGGTGGAAACAATTAATACCCCAGGTCTTTTACAACCATTATCCATCCCAAGTCAGCACTGGGAGGAGGTTTCCATGGATTTCATCATAGGGTTACCAAACTCTAAAGGAAAGAGTGTAATCATGGTGATTGTTGATAGACTGACCAAGTACACACACTTTTGTACACTCTCTCATCCCTCCAAAGCTAGTACAGTTACCACCGCATTCATGGAGACAGTTCAAAAGCCACATGGCAGCCCAAAGATTATTGTAAGTGACAGAGATCCCATCTTCACTAGAATTTTTTTGACATGTTAAGCCCTAATATTGGTCTCATTACCCATTAACTTGTTTCAAGGGGAGGGGCATGTTAAGCCCTAATATTGGCTCATTACCCATTAATTGGAGCATATTATAATAGTAATGTTATTTTATTTATATCGTCTTTAGGCCATTAGTTGTAGTTATACCTCCTAGTGTCCTATATATACCAAGGAGACATTTTCATTTTGAATCATCTTGCACTTGAACATTTAAGTGGGGTAAAAGGAGGTTTCCCCCTCGAAGAGGCTTATTATTTGAAATTATCTCTTTTTCAAGGCATTGACTACTTTTTCTGAGGTTTTTCTATGCTATATTGATATTTGGTTCTTAACATATAGACTGTTGTGTAGGCCATGTAAAACCACTCATTCTGAAATGGGTGCTAGTTTCCTCACCGTAAAGTTTACATATCATTGTATTCAGTATCCTGTAGGGTATCTTAAGGTATCGTGCTAGGACATGTCGTTCCCCCTTTTCAACTAGCCATTATTAATCGTAGAATCAGTCTTCCATTAAGGTCTCGAAGTCTTCATTTTCAACTCTGATTTGGTCTAAGAACGACTCATCTAAGGCCATTGTAGGTTCCATGTTCTGATATCTATCCCAGATGTCTTATTTTTTTAATGATGTGATCAGGAGACCTGAAGCATTGCCTATTAGTCTTGTATATTTCTATAGATACACAAAACACCATCTAGTTGCATCATTATAAGGAAACAACTCTGGGAGGGAAGCTACTATATGAATGTTTATTTTCCATATATTCATCAATGCGTTGATGTCAAGGTAATCAGAAGGGGACATTTCATTTTGGAACATATCTAGAATCACATCATAGATAAGGTATTTCTCCATTCCATCATGGTTTTTCATGTCGGTGATATTGAACAACTTGGGAATTGAATATGGAACATGTGTTCCAAAATTTTGGAGTTTTCCCTTCCTAGTCAACATCTGGGACATTTTTTCATCCACGCAAACAAACAAGTAAATATTTAATGGGTTTGTTTCATATAAATAAATTCCAATATTCAAATGATGTGCAGGATACTCACTTAGAAACAAGGGAAAATAAGTAATCAAACCGAGAGAATAGAAATTTGCAGACACAAAGTTTATATTACTTAGCGAGCGAGTGGAAAAACCCAGAGTTTTGACGTTGTATAAAAAATTAGATATTCCCTCCAAAACCTAGTGTCATCAATAAACGAGGTGTGATACATATTAGACGAGGTCGGGTAGTACACAAAAGAGTAAATGCATTCATGGGTGTTAGAAAGTTATAACCATTGAGGAGAGGGAAAATTTAAAAGGCGGGGTCATTGAACAACTATCATCATCGGTAATTGATATAGATGAGAGATGTAAATATGAAAAAGGGGAAACCTTCGACGATGTTAGTTCATGATTGGACTATTTAAATTTAACAAAAATTCTTAATTTATAATGATGACGCTATAACATTCATTTATATGACCATTGGGATACAACCTTTACTTTAATGGTGTTGATGATACGTCGAGGTAAACATGGGGGGAAGTTACTAGATAACTGGATATCAACAATGATGAGGTATTCGATGATGTCCAAGTTCATCTGGTCCACAGGATGAGTTGATTTGCAGTCATTAGAAAGGCTAGGATAGTGTCATCATAGTTGAAAGGTGTAGGTGAGGAGGTAAATGCATTATGAAACTTCTAACGCTGATAAGTTTTCTTCGAGAAGGGCTAGTCGATACTAGAATACCACGTGGAGGTTGGGGGTTGGTCTTCTGTATAGACTAAGGTGTTGGACCCAAGTGAAAATAATATTGACATGGAGTGGACGTTCATGTTTTCTATGAACGTCTGATTATGACATGGAAAGAGAAAAGGGTGTGTCATCATCGCTAAACATAGATAATATCATACGGGTAATGTTTGGGGAGCTATCAATTCTCGACAATGAATTTATGAATTGTCTTTGGCAATGAAATGTAGGGATGGAGAATTATGTATAATTTTGGTAAGGGAACGATGATATAATATATGAGGATAGTTTACCTATTCGAGCAAAGTTATCCATCTATGAAGGGGGGTTTCATCTATAGGTTCATGACCAATCAGGTAAGTCAAAGAGTAGTGTCTTGTAAAAAAAAAATCTAGTGTGTGCTCCCACCAAGACTAATAGTTTCAGTGGGGTTGTTATAATTGTGACAACACACTGTTAACTACAATATATAATATTTAATTTTATTACCAAAATTCAATAATTTATTATTAGCATCCAAGATATCAGCAGTATAAATCAACAGTGCACAATAAACAATCACACAAACACAGTACACAAGAATTTACATGGAAACCCAAATGGGAGAAAACCACATAGTTCTTTATTAGATATACCAAAGAATGCATTCATAGGAATCATCAAATTCCAAATTCTCCAGCTCCAAATGAAAGGAGGATCCAACTCCCTATTTACAGGCTCCAACCCCAAGGAATATACAACTCCCTTCTTTACTAGCTACAACTGTAAGGATGCTCCAACCCCCTAGTTTGCATGCTCCAACCTAAAGGAAGATCCAACTCCCTGATTCTCTAGCACAAACCAGAAGGAGGCTACAACCTTGTTTCCTTGCCCCATCATACTTCCCTAAAATATAAATGTAGACCAACCTGTCACTACCATAATCACTGCCACTGTCTATTGATATTATGGTAGTTGCGGGAGGTATTTACCTCCATGTGTAAACCTGACGAGGATAGAATACTCCGAGAAGCAAGAAGAAACCCTAATGAGTTGGTTAATAACCCTAGAAGACTTGTCGTCTCAAGAAGATAATTTATATTAGGTTATTAGCCTCTAAGAGAAGAAGTCGGCCAAAAATAATAATATATACTGAACAGACAGATACCTAGAATGAGAAGTCGGCCTAGGAAATTAGCCAGAATTAGTATAAATATAGGAGGCCAGTTCTCATTTTGGCATACAGTCTCAAAATTGCAGAGCAACACCTATGCGCACTGCAGTTGCCTAGTTTCTGCGCAGGTTTGGAAGACAACTGTCATTTTAGTTGCTGCAGCTAGTAGTTACCCTTAGACTATCTCTTGGCTAGGGTTTGGACTATTTGATCAACTCTTGTTGATTCATTATCCTTGGGAAAGGTGCACTATCCTTTGTTTGGCTATATATCCTAGGGTTTGCTTCTGGAGTGATTCTCTGTCATGTTTAAGGTGCTCATAGGGTGGCTTCAACCTATGGTTGGGTGACAAGGGTATTGTCAATGGTAAAATAAGAACATCCACTTATATTCTAATAGGTTATGGGCCCACCACCTCCTTCATTCATTCTAACCACTGGAAGGAAACATAGTCGTAAGGATATTAAGCTCATTGAAGAGCTGCCACTAGGGTTTCTAGTAGGAGCAGTCACCATAGCACTGTTGCTAGGGTTACTAGCAGGTGTAGTTATTGAAACCCTAATCCTCTTGTTGAGGCACCTTAAATGAAGGGATTGACCTAATATTTGGATAGATCAGTATTCCCTATCCTAGCGCATCTCCTGGTACTCTCAAAAATCCAAGACGTGAAGTTTGAATCTTTTGGTCAAAACTAGGGTTGACCAAGTCAAAGCATCCATGACTTACTCTATGAAGTCAGAGAACAAGTTATATGGAGCTTCTAACTTTAGAGTGTGGAATACAAGGATCAATCTCATCCTTTTTGTTGGGTTATGAAAAAGGTATAAATATCTTCCTTTTTCCCACAGTTCATGATATGATTTTGATTGATTCTTTAGATAGTTAGGGATAGATAGGAAAGAATATGATTAATATGTCTCTTAGGGTTGTTATTAAAGTTTTACTAAATATATTCTAATTTATGATTGAAATGGTTTGATTTTGTTACAGGATTGGATAAATAACTGCCAAAGATAACCACAAAGATTTTGGCTATGCGCAAGCTATTGAAGGTTGAAGACTTTTTAGGTGCAAAGCAGTTTGAAGATAATACATTTTCTATATTGTAATTTTATAATAGTAAAGAAATCTTGAGGATCTTTCGATCCTCAGGATAGCTTGATTTACCCAAACTATTGTAATATATAAGAGGGTAATAGATCCAAAAAAACAGAGGAAAAAACGCATTCAAGTAATTAGATTCAGAGTTGTTCTGTGCAAGCAGTTTTTGTACATGTTTTACCAGCCATGGAATCAATGGAAGTTTTGAGTGTTTTTATCATTTTTGTGCTCTGAGTTTCTCGTATCAATACTTATGAAGACCGAGGGCCCAACCCGAAGGAGTTACTGTCTCGTTTTGTAATTGTATCAGTTTGAAGTTTGATTTCCATTTTATGATTCAGATCTCTTTTACAGTAGCCAAGGATAAATGCACAAGTGTGTTAATGATTTTATGATTGATTGCATATAAAATACAAACATTTCGATTAGTTATCAATGATTGTTGTTATGATTTCCATTTCTGAATTTATTGCTTGACAGTTCCTCACATTTTCATCCACGCTGTTCCTTTTCCTTAGATTTACGATTGTTGTTCCTTTCGGTTAAAGTTACAATAGTTGTTCCTTTCGGTTAAAGTTACAATAGTTGTTCCTTTCAGCAAAGTTACATTAGTTGTCCTTTCCGATTAGATTATAATTGTTGTTTCTTTCCGGAGATAGAGTAATTTGTCATTTCATTTCCAGTAATCAGAATTCATAATTGATAGTTAATTTTACAAGTCCTTAGTTAGATTCAATTACTGCTTTCTAGTTAAGTGAATTTAATAGATTAATTAGTTCCTTTCCATTTCAAGCATCTTAGTAATCAGATTTCAATTCCAGTTAGTTCTTAGAATCTTTGGTGAAAGTTTGAGGAACTCGATTGTTGATAAAATTAGATTTGGTTTAGCTACACGATTTTAGGCTACCTGCATAAAGTTTGCCTATATTCTTAAGATAAAAGATGAATCTCCAGGTTGATAAATTAATGTTAAACTAAGGTTGTTTTTAGGACATCTTTAGACACCAACATTTTGGTGTCATTTCCAGGGAGAATGTTAAAGGTGTCATAGGTTGTGTCTCTGGAGGACTAGGTATTGAAGATGGAAGGTCAGAACCTACACAGGTAATAAGTAAAATGCTTATGCCAATGCTTACCTCCAGTTGACACTTAAGAGGCTTGTAGGTGCTTTATTTTGTTGCTATTTATTTTGTTATTGTGTGAAGTGTGTATGACTAGAAAAAAGGATCTTGAAAAACCAAAACCCCCACCAAAAATGACTAAAACCCAGGGTTTTTTGATCCATGGAAGCACTTTCATAGACGAAATCATCAAAAAGGATGAATCTCAAGATTTGGTTGGACCTAGGAAAGGACCCACCCGAATCCATTAAGAAGTAGTTTCATAAACTACAACGCACTTTGAGTTTCATAGAAAATTTGAAGGGACCGAGCAGAGTTTTCAGAATATAGATCTCCCATCACTCAACCCCTTAGAAGAGGGAAGCTCTAATAATCTGGAAGAGGGAATAGGAGAAACTATTGGGGTTGACAAGGAATACCCACCACCACCACCACCTGATCCTGAGTCTCCTGAAAAAGAAGAAGTAATATTCAAAATCCCAGATAAAGGAAGTGCAATCAAACTCTTTGGAAGACCAAATAATCAACAATTTCAAATAGAATACTTGGATCAAGAACCTCCTAAAAAATTTTGGCACATTTTCGAGAAAATGGCACAAGCAAATCAACAACAACCCCATAACTCCATGATGGAGTATCCAATAGTTGATCCAGTTGCCAATGCCCCCATGAAAGCAATCCCCTTACAAAACTTGCCAACCTTCCATGGACTGATTTCAAAAGACTCGGATGCATTCCTATTTGAATTTGATGTCCTATGTAGAGGGTATGACTACACCTCTGAACCTCAAAAATTAAAACTATTCCCCTCTACCTTGAAAGGAGAATCCCTACAATGGTTCATGGGATTGGGAGGTGGAACTATCAATTCATGGGACCAGATGAAACAAACCTTCTTGTTAAAATATCAGGATTATTGCAGAACTAGAGACCTAAAAGATGAAATCTTTCAAATGAAAGTGAAAGAAAATGAATCATTAGAAGAATATGTTGAAATATTTCAGTATAATTTTCAAATATCACCCTATGGTACATTACCAGGTGAAGTATTCAAAGCAACTCTGATTAAGGGTATGAAACATGAATGGGTAGAAACATTGAATCTAATGGGGAAAGGTGACATTTATCAAGAAAATTATGAAGACATTGTTCCATTGTGTATCAGGTGCTCACGAGGAAGTACACGAACTAGATCAGGAATGTAGATGTCCCTCACAAGAAATAACAATATCTCCAGCGGGGGTGTCTGTAATGTCCCCACTTTGGGACATCATCATAGGGAAGAGATTTATGATGACCAGAATAGCTAGATGGGTGCTAGAGGGAGTACATGGGTATTTGAGAGGCATTGTGGGGTCCATATTGCATTGATGATCATATTCCATCATTATGAGCCATTCCACATAGGTTGGCTTTGGTTTCGTTGCATTCTGACGATTTCCATGATTTTGACTATTTTGAGCTATAAGTCAATGGAATTCACTAAAGAGGTCATTTTGGGCACATTACTTGGAGGAACCTCTCAGTGTAATAGCTC
>ML807494.1:128489-151766 GCA_009831015.1 Picea engelmannii | reverse complement strand
GGGTTTTGACATAACAAACCCTAGAGGACGATTCGATGGTGAAATATTCCACCTATATTGTCCCAAGCTTGGTATCGGAGATGCAATACTCTCCCACACCATTCTAGTTCCAAATCTACTCAGTTGCAGGAGGATTCTACATCAGTTTCATGTGCAGATAGAGAGAGGGTGCACAAGTTTGTCCTGTGATTTAGTAAAACTCACATCTAGGGAGATCCTCTTGAGATATGAGCCCAAAAATTCTCCCACGGGATTCTCATAGCTTGATCTATATTCTTGGAGAGTTTCAGAGCATTTGGAGGCCTCCTTCATCAGGGCCAAACCAGCTAGGGTTTTAGTCATCTAGTGGGGCACTCCATTCAGTGGGAAATTCAGATCTACGGAGATTGAGAGGGATCTTGGAGATTCAGGCACCTGGGTTATTCTTACCATCACCCGATATATATTCTTGGAGAGTTTCAGAGAATTTGGAGGCCACCTTCATCAGGGTCGAACCAGCTAGGGTTTCAGTCATCTAGTGGGGCACCCCATTCAGTGGGAAACTCAAATCTACGGAGATTGAGAGGGATCTTGGAGATTCAGGCACCTGGGTTATTATTACCATCACCCACTCTATCAGTTGGCATATTTATTAGGGTGATTGGACACTTTTGGCAGCAGGGCCGAGTTATTGAGGGTTGTAGCCTTCTATTGGAGCATGACATTCTTCAGCTGGAGAGTTTGGCATTCAGATCTTCTTGTATTGATCTTCATTTCTTATTCAGCCTCTGGAGGCATTATTTTGTATTAGCGGGAGCGTTTTGTAGAAACTCGTATCTATTTTCTATCTTCTTGGCCATTTGTTGAGCATTCCAGATCGGCCTCTTCATTGTAGCAGGTTCCTCTATTTTATGAATAAAGAAGAATTGAGACGTTTTGGCTTGTCTATATTATTTCATATGGTTGAGGTATGTTCCATGGTTATCTCTTTCTATTATTTGTTGCATACACACATATAAACACATCTAAAGGGTGGATCAGCAAAGTGTTTGACGAAATACCTCACTCAGAAAAAGTTTTAAAAAGACACCAAAATAGTGATGATCCTTGCATAATGGCTTGGGATCATTACAGTGTCATGTGAGCTGAAGTCGGTAATCTCCTAGAAAACTTTAAAACAAATATTTTGAGCACTCTGAATACACAATTCGATGTATTGTAGGCTAAACAAAAAAAGGTAGAGGCAGTATAGACCTTGGCTATATTTTTCCACAGGTGCATAAATAAATACAGTCCAAGAGAATGCCCCTTGGATATAGTTCGGGTCTGTGCTATCTGCACCAAGGATCATGACACGAAAGACTGCCCATCACTCCCCAGATTCACTCCTCGGATTGAAAGTTGTATTCAAAGAGGCAGAAGAGGAAACAAAACCATTATATTTGATGGCTCAGCGCTGTCAGTGGCAGTCCCGGCCTCAAAACACATTTCAATACCCTTCCTCTTTATTTCCTCGATAGTATAATCAATAGCAGAATCTTGGACAATATAATCAATAGTAGAATGTTGGAAGCACATGGCAGGGCCAACCATTTACCAATCAAAAATGGCAGCCCCAGCAGTACCCACCTGCAATCCCCACTTGGTAAAACCAACCTACCACAAACCCCAACTAGCAAAATCAACCAACTACAAGTTCCAATTGGCCAAATTCACAATACCCCACCTCATCCTAGAAAAATTTGAATAATACCTACCCTCCACAATGGCCTAACTTGACTGCCCAAAACCCAAATTGGAACCAGAACTGGCAGCGCCCCATGGGGATGAATAACCAACCTATGGGAATGACCTCTCAAACGCAACCTCCATTACAAACTCCACTCCCATTGCCCCAATCACAATTGTGCCCTCAATTACCTGCCCAACCCCACCCGAATCCCAATAACAGACCATCTCAGCTAGTCCAAATTATGGAAAGTGGAGAAGGGGAAATCAATTAAGTAGGATGCAATGAACTTCAACTAAGATTGGGGCACACATTCTCTCCCGAACAAAATGGTGTTCCCCAAGAATAAGGGAATGGAAAAAAACCATCAATAACACCCTCAACTGTGGTAATAACATAAGAAATCAGACAAGGGAGGAACATAGTCGAATCACAAGACTCTGATAAGGATGCAATTCCCTCCCCTTCATTCCTCGAAAGACTGATGATAGAAAAACCCACTGTATATCCTGACTTCGACATTGTAAGGGAACTCAAGAATTTATACATCAAAATTCCACTCCTGCAAGCGCTACAAGACATATCGATCTACGCAAAGAAAAATAAAAAATTCATCATCAACAATTCATGTAGTGGAAGCCTTATCTGATCTAATTTTGGGTAGAGAAACACCAGTTAAATATGCAGATTCGGGGAACCCCATAGTAACAGTTTAGATTAAGGGTTGTTCCTTTCCAAATACCCTAGTTGATTTAGGGGCAGCCATCAATATTCTAACTATGGAAACTTGCAATGCCCTGGGTCTTCACTCTTTCGAATAAACCCTGATTATGTTGCAATTAGTCAATCGATCAGTGGTCAAACCACTCATCACACTACATGATATAGCCATTTCACTTGATTCTTGTGAATATCTCGTAGATTTTCTCATCATCAACCCAAAAAGTGGACTTGAAGGGAATCCATTGATATTGGGCAGACCATGGCTCGCGACAGTTGATGTGTACATAGGTTTTCGATCAAGTACAATGAAAATTGATAGAGAAGGGGTTACAAGGAATCTCATCTTATATCCTCCAGCCAAACCTAGTCCAATGATTGTACACCCGCAATTGCCACCACCATGATATCCTGAGAAGGATCTGCATGCCCCATTAACAATGGAAGAAGCCCTCAAGCACAAGAATCAACTAGAGGATGATGTAATCAATGGGTTTATTAACAACCCAACCGCTGTAAGTAACCCAACATGCCATATGCTCCAAGATGTTCTAGACTATGAAGCACAGGGAGACTCACTGGAAGATTTAATGGAACAACAAATTCTGATTATCGTTGTTAACAATAGCAAATTTGTTGAGATCACACCAGGGAAGTCTTTGAACATTAATGCCAACCTAGAAGAGCAACAACAACAAAAGCTAATCCAAACTCTCTCTAAATACCAACAAGCATTTGCCTGGGAGTACTCTGATATGAAAGGTATTGACCCACAACTCTGCACACACCACATTTACATTGAGAAAGACTCTCGACCTATCCGACAACTGCAAAGAAGAATGAACCCCCACCTCAGAGATATTGTTAAAGAAGAGATACAAAAACTATTGGATGTAGCTTTTATATACCCTATCTCAGATAGTCAATGGGTTTCCCCATTAGTCATCGTCCGAAAAAAAAATGGGAAATTGTGAATCTATGTTGATTACAGGGAACTTAACAAAGCTACTCAAAAAGATCATTTTCCATTACCTTTCATCGATCAGGTCCTGGATACCTTGGCAAGGAATAAATTCTTCTCTTTCCTAAATGGTTTCAGTGGCTACAATTAGATCCAGATTACCCTAGAAGATCAGGATAAAACAACATTCACATGTCCCTGGGGTACCTTTGCCTACAAAGTATTTCCCTTCGGACTTTGTAACGCTCCAGCTACATTCCAAAGGGCCATTCTGAGCATATTCAGTGATCTGATTAGTGAAGGGCTCGAAGTCTACATGGATGATTTCACCCCGTATGGTGATGACTTCAACCAAGCCCTAAATAATCTGGAGAAGGTATTGGAATGGTGCATCGCTACTAGGTTATGTTTAAGCCATGAAAAATGTCAGATGATGATGACAGAAGGTGTGGTATTAGGGAATTACATTTTTGCAGATGGAATAGAGTAGACCCAACAAAAATTGAGGTAATTCTTAATCTACCTACTCCACACACACAAAATGAGGTGCATAGTTTCCTTGGTTCTTCAGGATACTATCACAGATTTATGCCAAATTTTTCAAAAACTATTGCACCTTTACATGCTTTGACAGGTAATGTAGAATTTCAATGGTTTTACAAATGAGATGTGGCTTTTGCAGGACTCAAGAAACTAATCTCAGCAATGCCAGTGTTGAGGGGACCAAATTGGGAAATACCATTTCAAATTTCCACTGACACCTCAGACATTGCCATAGGCATTGTTATGGGACAGGAAGAAGAAAACAAACCCTACGCCATTTATTTCATTAGCAAGAATATAACTCTAGCCGAACTTAATTATACAATAACAAAGAAAGAGTTCTTAGCTGTTATACATGCCATCAATAAATTTCATCATTTTATAACAGGCTATCCAGTCATCCTGTATACTGATCATTCTGTCATTAGATATCTATCTAATAAACCAATTACTAATGGAAAGGTCACTCGATGGTTGTTATTATTGCAGGAATTTGATATCACCATAAAATATCGACCTAGGAGATAAAATCTTGTCACAAACTTCCTATCCCAATTCCCAAAAATAGATGACTCATTAACAACTGAGGATCAATTCCCGGATGAGCATCTGTTTGTTGTTGACACAAAACCACCTTGGTACGCTGATGTAGAAAACTATCTATTAGCGGGAAGGTTACCGACACATTTATCATCAAAGTAAAGATGACTGATCGTCCAACATAGCGCATGATTCACTTGGATTAGTGGATATCTTTTCCACATAGGAGATGATCTCTAGATCCGACGATGTGTACGAGAGGACGAAATCTATGACATATTGAAAGTAGGACATGACAAGCCCTATGGGGGGGATTTTGCAGACCATGGGACTGGACATAAAATCTTACAGATGGGCTATTTTTGGCCCTCAATATTCAAAGATGCCAAGAAATATGTCCAGACATGCGACAACTATTAACAGATGGGAAAACCAGGTCAGGCTGATGAAATGCCCTTGAAAAAACAAATAGTTGTAGAACCATTTGAAAAATGGGCACTAGACTTTGTCGGCCCCTTTAATCCAAATTCAAATCAAAAGGCCTATATTCTCATTGCAACAGACTACATGACCAAATGGGTAGAGGCGGAAGCTTTACCAAATGCAACAGAAGAAGTAGTCATCAAATTCATTTTCAAATTGTTTGTATGGTATGGACTACCCAGAGAAATAATTACTGATGGAGGGTCACAATTTACAGGTCATAGAATCATTGCTACCCTTGAAAACTACCACATCAAGCATTAAGTTACTTCTTCATACCACCCACAAGCAAACAGGAAGGTAGAAAGCACCAATAAGGTCCTAGAGGCAATTATGACGAAGACTGTCTCAACAAACTGATAGAATTGGGCTATCGAGCTCCCAAATGCCTTATGGGATTATCATACAACCTGGCGTAACACCACTAGCTACTCTCCTTACCACCTAGTCTATGGTAAAGAACCCATCTTCCCAATAGAATTCGAGATCAAGACCCTAATAATGGCCTAGAAAATTGGACTAAATCTTACAGAAGCACATAAACGACGCCTTCAACGACTCAATGAATTCGATGAAGCACTCTTGTCTTCTATGGAGCACACAACTATTATTCAGAAGTAGAGAGCAACCTGGCATGACAAGCATATCAAGAAGAAATCATTCAAGAAAGGTGACTGGGCACTCCTCTATGATTCTAGATTTCAGGACTTTCCTGGGAAATTACAGACATGATGGGTAGGGCCGTATGAAATTAATGAAGTCCATGATAATGGTACGGTTACTTTGAGCACCATCGATGGGTTTGGATCACCCTTTCTGTTCAATGGACACCGGTTGCGACTTTACCATCAGCCACCTTCAAAATATTCTTTCTATCAAGAAGTAAGTAAGGACCCTACAGTGTATATTTTGGCTGGGTGGGAAGGTAATCCAGCCACCCCGACTCCATAAATGATGTATTCTATTTATATTATACATATTGTACATAGTTTTCCAACTGAGTGGTTAGTTTTTTTTTTTTTTTTATAAAAAGTCATCTAGGAAACAAGAATCAGGACATATAACTACAATTTGCACCTCCTTCTGTTCCATACTCCCATTTTGTTTTATCATACAAACTCTGTCTTTTACATGTTCATGATGATGCTATTCCTTTCTCGCGTGCTTGTTGTTCCTTTTTGAATGGAACAACTGTTGTTCCTTTCTCGTTCACTTATTGTTCCTTTTTGAATGGAACAATTGTTGTTCCTTTTCTTTTTTGAATGGAACAACTGTTGTTCCCTTTTCATGCACCTGTTGTTCCTTTTTGAATGGAACAGTTGTTATTCCTTCTCGCACAAACTGATGTTCCCTTTTCCCGCACCTATTGTTCCTTTTCGGAACATAACAACTATTGTTCCTTTTCACGCAATTGCAGTTCCCTTCTTTACCATTCAAACACTATCCATTCCTTTGGAAGTGCGACTTTCATCAATTAATTTTCACCAGCACTATTTCTAATTGTCATTATAACAATCTGTCATTATTTTGTGGATGGTCCCTCACACCTTAACAAAAAAAAAATTGTGGAATAATCTCTCTGAAATATCTTAAACCTTGTTCATAATCAATCACCACCATAAGTTGTTTCTTTCCCTTATATATACAAATATAACTGAATGATATTCTACCTCTATATTATAAGGGATCTTTAGCACACTCTTACTTGGCATCTTCACACTTCCTTATACCATCCCTTACTCTTAAGGAGTAGATGAGCCTCCCTTAAAAAAAAAATGTATATATATATATATATAATAATAATAATATATATATATGCCCCGGATGGGGTGACACGTGGACAAGAGGAACCACGTGGAGGCGGTATGGGAGAGGCCATTTATAATATATCCCACCACACACTCAGCCATTTATGAATGACACTACCTCCGTTGGCCTCCGTTATCTGATGGGGCTTCACACGAGCTTTCAAAGGAAAGATAGCCAGAGCATTAATCTCTTGGCTTTAATGGCAGCCATTATAATCTATGCCTCTAGTAGCATTTCTGGAAATCTCAGGGTGAATTCGAAGGTTGTTGAGCAACGGTGTAGCTGTGGTGTTTTCAGTGTTCTGGCTTTGCTCCTTGCTCCTGCCATGCTGAGGATGAGAGGGAAGCCCCGCAGGGGAGCCAACTAGTACGCTGCTGACTCTAGAAGGAAGAGGCACAGGAATTTTCAGTGAGCCGTGAGCATGGCTAGGCAGAGACGACATCGAGTGAACACGACAACTAGCTCGCCCCCCAAAACTTTCATAGAAGAAGACCCAGACTTGGAACTCCCACCAGACTTCTCGGAGAGAAAGATGTTTACTGTACCAGACAATTGGGATCCCCCGACTTGTTTCGCTGCAACAAAAGCACTTCCCCACTCCACAGGTGTCCCAGGTCCTTGCGCAGTGAAAAATGATGAGCACACCACCTACGTGGTCAAGGAGGAGCCACCAAACAACCCCATAGAATTGCAGATAAACATGGAGGTGCCAGGACGAAGGGAAACAAAAAAAGAGCCACAAACGTCGCCCTCACCACTCCTCCTACACCCGGAGTATTTGTAATTGATATTCGAAGTTTGAAGCCTAGTCGAGGACCAACTCTTCAAAGCAGTCCGCATTGGCCAATTCTTGGACATGCTCTATGTGACCTACTCCAGCGCTACTCCTCGGCAACAATGCCCAACCTGTTCTCAACCATTCGCCATCCCAACCAGTAGTGGAAAAGTGAAGGAAGCTCACAAGGACTCCGACGATTAGGTTTTCTTCTGTCTTGCATGTTTTCCAAATATTTTTCTATAGTCGTTTACCAGAGCTGTAGCTCTGTAGCTATTAGCATGGTTAGCATTAGAACAGTAAACAAGAATGATGTAAATTTTGAATGGATACCCTGGTTTCCTACGGGCAGTGTGGTGCAGTGAACTCTTTTCTTTTGCATGCTACTATGGGCAAGCCAACTGTCTTGGTTTCCTACATAGGTAGGATAGCTGCCACCTGCGTGTCCCATGTACTCCTTTTCTGAAAGTCATAATATAAGAAGTTCCTCCTTTTTATTTAAAAAAAAACAAAATAATATATATATATATATATATATATATATATACACACAATAAAATTTTCCCATAAAGAATGGGGGGTCTCATCACGATCCAACCTACCACGATCATAGAATACTAACCTAAGTGACATTCCCACTATGGCTACCACACCAGGGAAATGGCCTTTGACATTTTCTTTTGTCAAACAACAAGAGGTCTCATCATGAGTTGGCTTGTTCACTTAAGTTATAATCTAGTGAGTGGCATTATCATCATCTGGCCACCAAACTAGGATAATGGTCTTCTTGGGAAAAGACAATTCAAATATTTATTAAAGAAAAAAAAAATACAAATAAATAAAGATACACAATAAAAACCTTTTTCATAAAGAACGAGGGGTCTCATCACGAGCCAACCTACCACGATCATAGGATACTAATGTAAGTGACATTCCCACTATGGATACCACACCAGAGAAATGTCCTTTGACATTTTCTTTTGTCAAAGGACAAGAGGTCTCATCACGAGCTGACTTGTTCACTTAAGTTACAATCTAGTGAGTGGCATTATCATCATCTAGCTACAAAACCAGGATAATGGTATTTTTGGAAAAAAATGATTTGCATGTGTATTAAGGATAAAGGCTCATCTAAGGGTTAAAAGGCAACCCTGCCGGTAGCAGTGGCTCTGCCTATGGTATGGAATATTATCTCAAAATACCAAGTTTTTGTGTGTCTCTAGATCTCCTTTACTCACAAAAAAATGCGGCTATCATATTGGTTATACTCAATCAGCGGGAAAAGTAACAATATTATGTTATGTGGATTATTAAAAAATAATGAACAGATTTAACTTATTTTTTATTGATTTCTCCATAAATCATTTTTTTCACATAGGTGTAATAACTTTACAAATTCCACACATCAAACAACTATCGTTTAAATGATTTTTGGTGGCATGTGTCTTTTTGAAAATTATATATGATTAGCCCTATTGATGGTGGCAATGCAATCATTACCTCTCACCCGAAATAACTGCACTCATTGCTTCCACCTACACTGATGATCGAGGACAACCTCTACATTAATGAGGGGGATCCTTGGCACACTTCCCAACTGATGCAGTAAAGACGCAACCACACCACCTCGTGTCCCCTGCTCACAGGATCAATCATTCAATTCCCCTTTAAGCTGAATTATCTCTTTCGATTCCTCTGTGGAATCTCTGATGAAAACCCAATCCACAGGTCCTTCTCTTTTCCCTGTCACGGCCTCTGCATGCGCCTGTGACCTTTCCTGACTCAATTTTGGGTTTCGGGGTTTCATCTTTTCTGATATCAAGAACCTCTGTCCCCTCGAACTCTCTATTTTCAATTTGTCGATGTGCTCTTTAGGCCTTAGCCCCTCCTGGATATGCCCTGGTCCACGTAACCACTATCTCACAAGACCGCAGCCTTATCTCCTGTCGGGGTTTCAGACATCGCAATGACGAAATGCATAAACACCTTGTGCATGGGATCCCTGATATCCCGACTCACAATTAACCAATTGACGATTCTCCTTTTGGGACTTTTCCTGATATCGCTCAATCATTGCCACGCATCCAAAGAATGGATGGTTCAGATTACCCCTCATGTTTTTGAGACTTCTGATGTCCCGACTTTCACAACATCAAGAACTCCGATATCCCAAGTGTCGATATCCTGATGTCTAGTGTCCAGACCTCCGGAATGGATGATCACATGACACGCGTCCTCTCTGAGATGGATGGCTATGATTCTTTCATTGTTTCAGGACTTGAGATGTCTTAGCTTTCTTGACCTCGGGACCTCTGATATCTTGAATGTCGATTCTCTGCTACGCTGACAACTGGCCCCACAAATGGAACTTCCCTCCTTCCGGGGTTTCAGACTTTGCAGTTCCGAAATGTATGGACTACTTGTCCACAGAATCCCTGATATGTCAATGGGATCTCCTGATATCGCCATGTGTCCCCCAATAGATGGACAACTCAGATCCTTCCTGGGAATTTTACAATGAAAATTCTCGATCTTCTATTCTCGTGACTCCCGATTTCACGAACGTCGATATCCTGATGGCCACGCCTCTCATCAGGATTTTCCCCCTCAGCTATTTCCGATGGTTTAAACACCGTGCACCTTCCGACCGATCCAACGACTGACGGGATTCTGTGTGGACATCCAATGGTTCACAATCTCCTCTTCTGTGTGCTTCTCCTGATGCCTTCCTGGACGTGAAAACCTTCCAATGGTCTAGATCTTTTTGGCTGATCCAATGGCCAATGTTGCTCCCTCCTGAGCTGCTGCGCTTTCTTCCTAGCCTTGGGAGAATTACAAGTCCTCAAAGGCCTCAACCTTTGCTTCGTCTCCATGAACTCCATGAATTCGAGTCCTCGCCATGCATGCTCTTCGACGTTGTTCCTCCTGAGCTTTTACTTCTGAATCCTCAAAGGATTATTTGACTTCTGCACTTCTGCAGAGTCTTTATGCACGCATTGTGTTATCTCCTCTGAGCTTCTCAACTGCTCAGACCCCTAAGGGATTTTTTATTTCTTTCCTTCTCCCTCGGATGGAGAATACTTGGGTGCCCTCCTGGATATCCCTCTGCTCAAGCAACCTCTTGCTAAGTCTGCAGGGTGTTCAAAAACCCTGTGAAGATCCTTCAGTGGATTCTTCCTCTAAATTCCAGAACTCAAAGAGTTATCTTCTCTTTATTATGCCTGTCTGCACACCTAATTAATGCCCACCTGGCAGAGTATCTTCTCCCGGAATGTTCAATAGTTTTTTCCTCCTGTACACCTATCTGCCTACTCAATGCCCACCTGGCAGAGTTCTTAGAATCCTCAATGATTCTGGTCCTTCCTGAACTCACAGCAGAGTTCTTCCTCTATGCACTCCTTACACCTGCTCAATGCCCACCTGGTAGAGATTCATAGAACCCTCAGATCTTTTTTCTACAACTGTGTCTTCTCCCACACAGCCTTTCCTCCAAGGTGTTCAACAACCTTGAGGTCTTCCTTGAGTTGTTGATTCCAGTTCTTGTGCTACAGTACATCTTTGTCTGAACCCACAGTATTCAGAAGTGCAACCTATGTGCATGACTATCAGAACCTGCAACGTTCTGTCACACCCTCCTAGTGTGAAGCCTCAAAGACCTTCACCTAAAATAAGACACACTCCTGCAAATGCCTAACATACATCTACAGCATATAAGAACACTCACAGACATTCATTCAACACAGAATAATGCAGGAAAAAATGCTTCTGTTTATATTAAATGGAAAATGCCTGTTTGTACAAGGGTGTTTCTGAGCACAGCCTGTAACAAGGTCTCGACACTTCTCTCTTCTTCTCTCTACACGTAGACTCTCTTCTATCCTTTCTAACTACCTACTTACTTTTCCAAAATGAGATACCAAATCTCTTTTACCTGAGGGGTCTCTTAGAGCTCTTCCCTCCAACCTACCTACCCTATTCAATTACATTGAATGGGATGTCTAGTCCACTATCTATATCTAGATCTCAACCATAAAAACATTAAAGGCTGACCTTATCTACATCCTGCATAAAGGCACGGCTTCACAACTCACCAGCTTAATCATTAAATTACATTCAATTACAAATTAAAAGATGAGGGTTGTGCCTCTCTTCATCTTGAATGCACGCACTTGACGTGGCTGGATGACGTGGAGAGATTCTCCTGCATCATACTCCTCAACTGTAAAATTCATGAGCTCCTACTCATGAGCTTCCCATCTCTGATGTTGAAATCCTCCTGGATCCCAAATCATCCTCTGGAGCTGTTCATCCGCTCCATTCTGCTGCTGTTGCATCTTCTGCGCCATTGCTGCTGCTACTGTTGCTTCCTTTCTGCCTAGCCTCTCCTTGCTGGCATTTTCTGCTGACCTCAACATCAGCTTTCTGATCTCTTTGATCACTTCATCCAGCTTCTCCAGTGGCTGGTCCTATTTTTGCAGTCTCCCTAGCTACAAAAATTTTCCGCAATTGGGTAGATCATCATGATCTCCCATGCTTTCTTCTTCATCAGCTTCCAAATTCACCTATTGGATGTGCACGCTCTTCACTTTCACCCTCCTCTCTAGGGATTCTATCTTTTCCCACATATCAGCAAAACAAATGCTTTCTGCCTCTTCTTCTTTTGCTGCAAACTCCCCTATTGCAGTCTTTTCAGCTTCTTGGCTGAAAATGTTGAGCCACTCCTCAGAATGCTCATCATCTTCTTCTGCTTTTTCTATTGTCAACTTTAGTGCTACAACTTCCTCAACTTCCTGGCTGAATATGTTGAGCCATTCCTCAGAATTCTCATCTTCTTCATCTATTTGGGTAGCTTCCAAATTCTGCTCCAATCCTTCTTTGACAGTCTCAATTGACTGTTTTTCTGTTGTTGTTGCTTCATCTGCAACATAGACTTCTACCTCCTCCTGGGTAAATGGTAGGAGTACTTTGATTCCCCCAATTATCAGAATATATCTCATATCTTCCTCCTCTGTTAGTTGCACGTGTTGATCCAAAATCGTCTCTGAGTTTATGAGACCCTCAGATAGTCTCATATGTTCATCCCTGCCCACCTGGCAATATGGGATCTGTTCGCTACCCTCCTGGCATATTATGAGATCAACTGATCCCATCTTCATCAGTACTCCTTGCTGAATTGAACTCACCTCTGAGTCCATGAGACTTTCACACAGCCTTGAATACTCATCTCTACCCACTTGGCAATCTGAGATGCTCCAACTACCCTCCTGGCAGTCCATGGAATCAACTGATTCCATCTATGTTCCCTTGCTCACTTGGAAAACTGGAAACCTTTTGCTACCCTCCTGGCAGTCTGTGAGATCCTGCAGTGACCTCACATCATTGCCCAGCTGGCAATGTGAAATTCCTTGGTTGTCCTCATGACAGTGTCTGAGATCCCACAATGATCTCAACTCGTTGCCCACTTGGCAAACTGGAATTTCCCCTCTGCCCTCCTGACATTTCTTGAGATCCCTAGCTGATCCCAATTCACTCTCTACATCATTGAGACCTCTCCCAGTCTCTGGTTCACATACCTGAACCATCTCTTCAGGTCCATTGAGGTGTTCATCATACCTCAACCATTCTACGTTGTCTTATGACCATCAACTCCTTGACTGGCCATTTTACCTTCAACTTCTTCATGGGCCATTCATATACCCATCTCGGCTTTTCTTTCTATTGCATTCGTAGTTCAAGATTTTCTATATCTTCCCTTATTTCAGCGAGCCCTTTATCCATTTCTGCAAGCTTTTCTGCCTTGCTTTTCTTCCTAGCATGCCTATGGCCTTTAGTAGCCATGTTGGTGTCTTTGTCTACTCTCCTAGCAAACCTGTTGCTGTCACTCCACACTAAGAGTGTTTCCAGCTTCATCCTACAGTCCTGTTGACTACTTATGGACTGTTTCCTACCTACAAACAAATCCCTAGAGAGACTCCAGCAACCCTGTCTTCCTTTACCTTCTCCCTCTACTTGAAATATACAAACAAAGCTCTAGCTCTGATACCACTTGATGTGTATCAGAGTTCTCTTTATCTCTTGCCTCTCTTTCCTGAAATATATAGACAAGAAATAGGCTCTGATACCACTTGATGTGTATTAGAGTTCTCTTTATCTCTTTCCTCTCTTGCCTAAAATATACAGATAAGAAATAGGCTCTGATACCACTTGATGCAGTAAAGACGTGACCACACCACCTCGCGTCCCCTGCTCACAGGATCGATCATTTAGTTCCCCTTTGAGCTGAATTATCTCTTTTGATTCCTCCATGGAATCTCTGATGAAAACTTGATCCACAGGTCCTTCTCTTTTCCTTGTCACGACCTCTGCATGCGCTTGTGACCTTTTCCCGACTCAATTTTGGGTTTCAGGGTTTCATCTTTTTTGATGTCGAGAACCTCTGTCCCCTCGAACTCTTGATCTCCGATTTTTTGATACACTCTTTTGGCCTTAGCCGCTCCTAGCTTTGCCCTGGTCCACATGACCACTATCTCACAAGACCATAGCCTTATCTCCTGTCGGGGTTTCGGACATCACAATGCCGAAATGCATAAACACCTTGTGCATAGGATCCCCGATATCCATATTCGCGATTACCCGATTGACGATTTTCCTTTCGGGAATTTTCTCGATATCGCTCAATCGCTTCCATGCATCCCAAGAATGGACAGTTCAGATTACCCCTCATGTTTTCGAGACTTTTGATGTCTCGAATTTCACAACCTCAAGAACTCCGATATCCCGAGTGTCGATATCCTGATGTCTAGTGTCCGGACCTCCGGAATGGATGATCACATGACACGCGTCCTCTCTCAGATGGATGGATATGATTATTTTGTTGTTTTGGGACTTGAGATGTCTCAACTTTCTCGACCTTAGGACCTACGATATCCCGAGTGTCAATTCTCTGCTACGCTAACAGCTGGCCCCACAAATGGCACTTCCCTCCTTTCGAGGTTTCGGACTTCGCAGTTACGAAATGATGGATTTCTTGTGCACATAATCCCCAATATGCCGATGGACCCTCCTGATCTCACCACATGTCCCCAGATAGATGGACAAATCAGATCCTTTCTGGGACTTTTACCATGAAAATTCTCGATCTTCTGTTTTTGTGACTCCTGATTTCATGAACGCCAATATCCCGATGGCCACGCCTCTCGTCGGGATTTTCCCCTCGACTATTTTCGATGGTTTAAACACCGTGCACCTTTTGACCGATCCAACGATTGATGGGATTCTTTGTGAACATCCGATGGTCCACAATCTCCTCTTCTGTGCACTTCTCCTGATGCCTTCCTAGACATGAAAACCTTCCAACGGTCCAGATCTTTTCGGCTGATCCAACGACCGATGCTGCTCCCTCCTGAGCTACTGCGCTTTCTTCCCAGCCTTGGGAAAATTCCAAGTCCTCAATGGCCTCGACCTTTGCTTCATCTCCATGAACTCCATGAATTCGAGTCCTCATTGTGCGTGCTCTTTGACATTGTTCCTCCTGAGCTTTTACTTCTGAATCCTCAAAGTATTCTTTGACTTCTATGCCTCTACAAAGTCTTTACGCATGCATTGTGCTATCTCCTCTGAGCTTCTCAACCACTCAGACCGCTAAGGGATTTTTTATTTCTTCCCTTCTCCCTCAGATGGAGAATACTTGGGTGCCCTCCTGGCTATCCCTTTGCTCAAGCAACCTCTTGCTAAGTCTGCAGGGTGTTCAACAACCCTGTGAAGATCCTTCAGTGGATTCTTCCTCTAAATTCCAGAACTCAAAGAATTCTCTTCTCTTTTCTATTCCTGTCTGCACACCTACTCAATGCCCACCTGGCAGAGTATCTTCTCCTAGAATTTTCAACAGTTATATCCTCCTGTACACCTATGCGCCTACTCAATGCCCACCTGGCAGAGTTCTCAGAATCCTCAGTGATTTTGGTCCTTCCTGAACTCATAGCAGAGTTCTTCCTCTGTGCACTCCTTGCACCTGCTCAATGCCCACCTGGCAGAGCTTCACAGAACCCCTCAGAGATTCTATCTACAACTGTGTCTTCTCCCACACAACCTTTCCTCCAAGGTGTTCAGCAACCTTGAGGTCTTCCCTGAGTTGTTGATTCCAGTTCTTGTTCCACAACAAGTCTTTGTCTGAACCCACAGTATTCAGAAGTGCAACCTATGTGCATGCCTATCAGAACCTGCAACATTCTGTCACGCCCTCCTGGTGTGAAGACTCAAAGACCTTCACCTGAAATTAGACACACTCCTACAAATTCCTAACATACATCTACAACATATAAGAACACTCACAGACATTCATTCAACACAGAATAATGCAGGAAAAACTGCTTCTGTTTATATTAAATGGAAAATGCCTGTTTGTACAAGGGTGTTCCTAAGCATGGCCTGTAACAAGGTCTTGGCTCTTCTCTCTTCTACTCTCTTCACGCAGACTCTCTTCTATCCTTGACTACCTACTTACTTTTCCAAAATGAGATACCAAATCTCTTTTACCTGAGGGGGCTCTTATAGCTCTTCCCTCCAACCTACCTACCCTATTCAATTACATTGAATGGGTTGTCTAGTCCACTATCTAGATCTAGATATCAGCCATATAAACATTAAAGGTCGATATTATCTACAACCTATGCAAAGGCATAGCTTCACAACTCACCAGCTTAATCATTAAATTACATTCAATTACAAATTAAAAGATGAGGGTTGCGCCTCTCTTCATCTTGAATGAACGTGTTTGACGTGGCTGACTAGCTGGCTGGATGACATGGAGAGATGCTCCTGCATCACCAACTAGCTGTAATGATTGCAATAAATACAAAACCCATGTCTTTATACATTCATTGTTACTGATATTTTCCATCTCTGGCATCTGTTTCTCCATAGCTAGTCTAACCGAATTTGTAAATAGGAATGATAGCCATTCTTTCTTTCTCACAAAAATATGGGTGGTAGAAGTGTGCACAGAGAGCCGACATTACTTCGAGTTACAGAATAGGCAAGAGAAATCCTACATCGCCTAGGGTGGACCGAATACTTCAACTGCTTGCAAGGAGATGACACAAATGTCACACTGGAATTCTTTCAAAACCTGCAAGGAGAAATCTCTACGGTGTAGGGTATACGAATACCATTTACCTTGGAAATCATAGCAGAGGTCACATGCCTCTATAACACAGGCATTCAATGGATAGGGAAATACACGAAGCTAAGGGAAGCCGTGGAATCTTTCATAGAACCAGGGGAAGAATTGGACAAAAAAAGGAAAGGGACTTAATCCCAGTACCCTTAGTGAACCATGGAAGGAATTGGCGAGGATAGTTCAGTGCTACATCACCTGCGATGGACGGTATGATGTAATTCATCCACACCATCTTAAATTTATAGTAGCCTTGAAGAAATGGTTAGTACTTAACCTTCCTTTCTTCCTAGATATTGTATTACATGAAGTTGCTTTAAGGACACAAAAGTCCAAAGATCCTATTATTATTATTAGCAACCACAAACTAGTCAAATTGATATCGGATAAAGCATTGATTCAAACTCAATTGACTTGGGAGAATTTGATTGAGGCCAATAGACCTCTACAACTACAGTAGGAGACCACCAACCAAACATAAATTCCACCACCTCAGATTGAAGTTGAAGCAGAACCTGCTCAAATCATTGAGGCCAATAGACCTCCACAACTGGAGCAGGCGACCACCATCCAAAAAGAAATTCCACCACCTCAAATTGAAGTTGAAACAATTCCTGCTCAAATCATTGAGGCTAGTAGACTCCCACAATTGGAGCAGGCGACTACCACCCAAAGAGAAACTCCATTTCCCCAAACTGAAGTTGAAACAGACCCTACTCAAATTACTGAGGCCCAGACCTCACAGACATAGGTAGTAACAGAAAGAAAGAAGAGAACAATGGTTTCTCTTATATCCCCCCCTAGGAAAAGGAAAAGAAGCGAACAAATTGAGGAAACAACAGAAGAAGTTTAGGATGCAACAGAGCACCCTAAAGAACTTCAAAATGTCATGGAACAACCTTTACAGAAAAATTTTCAAGTAATCAAGCCAGCAGAGCAAACAACACAAAAGGATAATTAGGGAGACACCCAACCTGTAGCAAAGCACTTGACAAAACACTTTTTTAAGAGTCATGAGATAGAAATGGCTCAGGTTTTGGGGAACTTAGGAACCTCAACTGACAAAGGTAAAAATAATCTGGAAAAAGACCTAGAACCAGGGTCCTCTTCAAAACTTGCTTAAGACTTTCCTGACACTGAAATGTCCTTTCTAGATGACACAACACACGAGGAATTTCTTTTTGAAACAGGAGACCCTCTTGGACAACCAGAGCACTTGGAAGAAACAGAGGGACAACCATCTGCTGAAAAAAATGAAGAAGACCTCGAGATCCCCCATAGATAGAAATCAATCAAAATCCAGAAACAAATTAGGAAATTAAAGAAAGAAAACAAATTGTTGAAGAAGAAGGCTAAGAGGGCTGTGATATTAAAGAAGAAAGTGGAAAAGCTCCAGGAGATTATCAAGGAATTGAGGAAATAGTTGGAACTAGCATACAAGATCCACAAGAGAAAGAAAAAAAAAAGGGCAGAATGCAAGGAAGAAACCCTCTTCCTAAGAAAGCAGCTAGTACAACTTATGTAGGAATACAAATAGATCCTGAGGAATTAATGGTAGAAGAAGCAATAGTTTAGGATGAAGATGTAATTCCTATAGAAACACAAGAGATGGTTGATACTGAGATACAGACAGATACTTTGATTTTAGAGGAAACAACTCAACTTTTTGAGAAAAATGCTACTATTAGGAGACTAGAGGAAGAACTACTACAATCCCAGCAAACCCTGACTCAAACAGAGGCAAATTACTGACGATAATAGGGAAATTTCAGGAACATAGTATTATCATTAATAGACTTGAGGTAGATCTTGCACAGACCCAACAAGCATTAATTCACTCCAGAGAAGAAATGAATGAATATCAAACATACCAATCTCAGGCACAGGGTGCCATCATTCATGAGCTGAAAGAAGAATTGGGACAAGCCCAACAAGCATTGATTCAATCCAAGGAGGAGATGAGTGTTATGGAAGAACACCAAACATCTCAATCTCAGGCACAGAGTGTCATCATCGATAGACTAAAAGAAAAACTTACACAAGCACAACAAGCATTGGTCCAACGCTAACATGAAATGGTAACTAGAACTGAATATCAAAGGGTTGTTAAAGAATTGAAGGATATGATAGCAACATAGGGTGAAACTTATGTTGCGCTTACTAGAGCCCAAGAGAAGACCAAAAAGGTGCAAACCCAATTGGAAGAAGCTTTGGAGAAAATCAAACACATATGTGATGTCTATTCTAATGCCATCAATTGCAGAGCCCCTACCACTAATTATGTTTTATTCTTGTTGGAATGGTATCTATTGTTGAGTGTAAAGTCCATCAGAGCAGGTAAACCCATTTCATTTACCATTGTTCCAGAATTTATTTCATGTTTCAGAGATCAGGAAGAGAAGGTACAATACCTTCTATGTGAATTATATTTCCATAATATCATTTTGGATGAAGTTAGAGGAGACAACCCTTGCCTCTTCATAGGGGACATTCAATTTCAGGCATTCCTATCCTTTACTAGGAATCAAGTCAGATGGGGTAAGGCTCACAAAATGTTCATAAACAGAGAAACTGGTTTAGATCTTTGGATTAGAGGAGATCCCCCAAAGTCCTTCCTAGCCATCATGCGACACAAGATCTTCATGAAGAGGGCAGGGGTTGTGGACTCATTGGCTCCTATCCATTTACATGTCATCCTCTCAAGTATCACATATTTTAGAGAATTCAAGGAAGAAGCTCTTGCTGCTTCCAATCTAAGATGGGATGTATCCTCTAATGAGGTTAAAACTAGAGAGCCCTTTGGATATAGAAATTTATTTGTATCAACCTTTAGAGTAGAAAGATATGCTAGAATACTCCAAGAGGAAGGACCTGCTTCGATGGGATGTAGGTATAAACCCCCTCTCCTCTGGTTTCCTCCAGAATTTTACCAGAAGGAATTTCAAATTAATAAAAAGAGACAGGAAGATGCTTTTGATGAAATCAAAAGAAACCATGGTTTCAGGAGACCTGGTGAACCCACTTTTCCTCCCTACAGTATAACTAACTTACATGAAAGACTCTAGCTTGCATGAGGACATGCAAGAAGGTAAGTTGGGGGGTATGTTGGGTTATGGAAAAGGTATAAATATCTTCCTTTTCCCCACAGTTCATGATATGATTTTGATTGATTCCTTAGATAGTTAGGGATAGATAGGAAAGAATATGATTCATATGTCTCTTAGGGTTGTTATTAAAGTTTTACTAAATAGATTCTAATTTACGATTGGAATGGTTTTATTTTGTTACAAAATTGGATAAATAACTGCCAAAGATAACAAAATAGATTTTGGCTATGCGCAAGCTATTGAAGGTTGAAGACTTTTTAGGCGCAAAGCAGTTTGACGATAATACATTTTCTATATTGTAATTTTATAATAGTAAATCAATCCTGAGGATATTTCGATTCTCGGGATAACTTGATTTACCCAAACTATTGTAATATATAAGAGGGTAATAGATCTAGAAAAATAGGGGAAAAAACACATTCAAGTAATTAGATTCAGAACTGTTCTATGCAAGCAGTTTTTGTACATGTTTTACCAGCCATGGAATCAATGAAAGTTTTGAGTGTTTTTATCATTTCCGTGCTCTGAGCTTCTCGTAGAGGTACTTCTGAAGACTGAGGGCCCAGTCTAAAGGAGTTACTGTCTCGTTCTGTAATTGTATCAGTTCAAAGTTTGATTTCCATTTTATGATTCAGATCTCTTTTACAATAGCCAAGGATAAATGCACAAGTGTTTTAATGATTTTATGATTGATTGCGTATAAAAGATAGAAATTTCGATTAGTTATCAATGATTATTGTTATTATTTCCATTTCTAAAGTTATTTCTTGACAATTCCTCACATTTTCATCCACGTTGTTCCTTTTCCTTAGATTTACGATTGATGTTCCTTTCGGTTAAAGTTACAATAGTTGTTCCTTTCAGCAAAGTTACATTAGTTGTCCCTTCTGATTAGATTATAATTGTTGTTTCTTTCCGTAGACAGAGTAATTTGTCATTTCCTTTCCAGTAATCAGAATTCATAATTGATAGTTAATTTTACAAGTCCTTAGTTAGATTCAATTATTGCTTTCTAGTTAAGCAAATTCAATAGATTAATTAGTTCCTTTCCATTTCACAACATCTTAGTAATCAGATTTCAGTTCCAGTTAGTTCTTATAATCTTTGGTGAACATTTGAAGAACTCAGTTGTTGATAAACTCAGATTTGGTTTAGCTACACGATTTTAGGCTACCTGCATAAACTTTGCCAATATTCTTGATATAAAAGATGAATCTTCGGGTTGATAAATTAATGTTAAACTAAGGTTGTTTTTAGGACATCTTTAGACACCAACACTTTCCAAGAATAAAGTGTTGGATATCGTGAAAGGAAAGATCGTGAAACCAGATTTTGAAGAAGGTAAAGAGAAGGAACCGCAGAACGTTGCAGCTACGGAGAAGTTCAAAGATGGTGACATCAATGCTATGAGTATCATAGTGGAATCTATAAAATACCACTTTATATTGTAATGTCCGCAAGGCCGAGCCCTGTTGTAAATCATGTTTATGAAATGAATTGTAATTATGTTTTATAGGTTGGTGAGACAAGTTAATATAAGATGGTGGGATTATGTGATTATTAGGCCAGAGAGCCTAATTGTTGAAGGCCAAGAGCCTAATTTTGTACATGTATCTATGCAAAAAATTAATAAAATTATAAACACCACTGCGTGCAAACTGACCAAGATGAATGAGTGATGTGGGACTAAGCTTCCATAGAGTGGGTAAGGGATTAGGGGTTGGAAGGTGGGAAGAGGGGATAAGTGTTGAGCCTAGGGGCTTAATTCCTTGGGAATAATATTTTAATATTATTCCAAAAAGACCATGTGAAATATATGTTTTATCCTGAGTTCTTTTGGAATGACAAGTGACTTCCAAATGGGGAGGAACGCATGTTGATGTAATGCATGTAGTTTCATGGGTGACAAGTGTCAAGCCAAGTGCATGCAGTTAAAACTGTTGAATTGAGCCATGATGGGGGTTCCTTGGTGCAGACCCCCGAACCCTTAGATCGAGGTCCATGCAGGATCAATCTAAATCTAGCCCTGAGACAAATTGACTCTTCGATTTTCCCTCGGGGAATATCTCATACACTCACGGCGTATCCACAGGTCCTTATGAATTGAGCCTGTGTGAACAAACACCAGGCGCCAACTCAAATATCCTTGACCACAATAACATCACGCCCTTCATTAATTTGGGACTTTGAGTCTCGCAATTTCACGATCCCTATTGTCATGTTTCTCATCCCTCTACTGCCGAAACCCAAAATGATGATTCATTGAAATGTTTGGCCGCATCCTCTACAAGATACCAGATATATAAAATATGCAGAACAGAAATTAAATGCTAGAAATGAAAGAATAACAGTAAAATATCCAGCATAATATTCACAATACACAGAAATGATATATGAAATAGTAGCAGAAATAGCACTTTGAATCAGATAGCAATGTTCACAGGCCTATTCAAGGGGGAAACCTCCAGTCGACCAGCGCTCTGTTACAATAATATCCAAGCTAGCATTTTTCATACCCTCGACCCTTATTTATACTAACTATGTCTATTAAGAGAAGCATCTAGAGGAATATCCTTCTAGAAGCAGCAACTTCTATTAGGTCTTCTTACATCCGCCTTATTCTATTTTATTGAAAGGTCTTATTAATATTGACCTTTATTACATCTGAATACATTGATCTACCTATGTGCGGGTTAGGACCTTAACATGTCCTCCTCCTTAAAAACAACCTTGTCCTCAAGGCTTGAGATGTGGAAATTGCTACAGAATGGTAGCTGGTTCCCAAGTGGCATCTGCTGGATTCATATCTTTCCATTGTACTAGCACTTCCTTGATGGTTCTCTGACGCAAGCGATGCTCCCTCTGGTCCAAAACTACTTCTGGTTGTAGCCAAATGGATCCTTCTTCAACTAACTCTGGAAGGTTTGTTTGAAGTTGGCACTTGGTTCCAATCACCTTCTTCAAGTAGGAAACATGAAAAACAGGATGTAGCTTCGACTGACTGGGCAGAGCTAACTGATATGCGACTTGTCCCACACGCTTTAGAACTGTGCAAGGGCCATAAAATTTGGGTGATATCTTCTGACACTGCTTGGCCTTGAGGGAAGTTTTCTTATATGGTTGCAGCTGTAGAAACACCTGATCCCCTTCTACAAATTGACGTTCTGAGCGACCTTGATCTGCTTGCTGCTTCATTCTATTCTAGGCCATGACCAAGTTCTCTTTAATGGTACGAAAGATATCTTCTCGAACTGTAAGTGTTTGGTTGACCACCTGGACCTTCGAGGTACCCAGTAAGTATGAGAGAACGGATGGTGGCTTCTGTCCATACACTGCTTCAAAAGGAGTCATGTGAGTGGTTGTATGGTATGTAGTGTTGTACCACCATTCGGCGAGGGGTAACCATTGAGCCCACTGGTGTTGTTTTTCTGATGCAAAGCACCTCAGATAGGTTTC
>ML807494.1:69128-113382 GCA_009831015.1 Picea engelmannii | reverse complement strand
GATGGTATGGTACATGTTGAGGTATATTTTGGTGATATTATGGTGCATGGTTTATGGGATATATTTTGGTATATGGTTTAGGCATATTGTGAGTGATATGACACATGTTTTAGGTACATAGCTTAAGGAAGTGTTGCTCTGCAATTCTGAGACTACCTGCCAGAATAAGAATTGGCCTCCTGTATTTATACTAATTCTGGCTAACTTGCCGGGTTGACTTCTCATTTCGAGTATCTGTCTGTTCAGTATATATTATTATTTATGGTCGAATTCTTCTCTTGGAGGCTAATAACCTAATATAAATTATCGTCTTGATCCAACAAGTCTTCTAGGGTTATTATCCAACTCATTAGGGTTTTTTCTTGCTTCCTGGAGTATTCTATCCTCATCAGGTTTACACATGGAGGTAAATACCTCCTGCAACTACCATAATATCAACACTCCCTCCTAGCTAGGGAGGTATTACAAGTAGTGGTATTGAGCACAAAAACATACCATTCACTCGGTAGCATCAACATCATGACTAGATCATGAGAACCATCATCATCATCAGTGTCATCAATTGCATCATCTCTTGAAACCATAATCTATCTGAGTAATTAGACATGATGATCAATCCACAGAGTGATACAAGATCCATTCTTCTAATCTAGAAGAGTAAATACTCTGAACCATTTTTCGTCTAGGAAATCTTTGTCCTTTGATTATCCTTGTAACTGATAATCATTTCCAATACTACTAATAGTCATCAAGGAAATCGAAACAAAATATAACACAACTATGTCTATCCATAGTAGTACATAACTACAATCCAGTGGTACACTACCACACCAAGTAACACACAGGTACTTGATCAACAACGTATAGTTACGAAGAGCGGAACACATCCACCATAGTAGTATGCATCTATTGTCATCTAGTCTTCATAACAATCATCGGATATCAACCTACACATAAACAATGTTATGATATAAAATGAATCATCTACACCAATATTTCACTCACATCTGTGAGATCTGAAAGAATATCTTCCCTCAGAGTAGAACAATGAGATATCTGGACTATTATTCTCAAGCAAGGAAGAATAACTATCCTCTCTTCTGAACCTAGACCATTCCTCACCCTGGGCCATTCTTCCTAGACTAATCAAAGTGCACCCTGGAGAGAATGTATAAACCGTATGGAATGTCTGTCCTTGATTGTTGAGCCTGGACCATTCCCCACCCTGGGCCATTCCTCCTACACTAATCAAAGTGCACCCTAGAGAGAATGTATAAACCCTAAGGAATGACTATCCAGACCATTTCCCTTGTTAACCACAAGAGGAAAACGTTGTGTCGTATCAACCTCCAAAACGAACCATTCCTCATGTTAACCACAATGAGAAATCATTGTCTGGCGAGGTGAGTTATTATTTTTGAGTAACCCTCAAGAAGAGAGACTTCCCTAGAACACTCCCCATGTTAACCACAATGGGAAGTCATTGTCTATGATACATCAAAAATCTGGACCATTTCCCATGTTAACCATAATGGGAAATCATTGTCTGTTAGAAATCTCAATCCACTTTCTCAACTGGAAAGGAAACTGCTCATCCTGGACCATTTTTCAAACTGAAAAATGATGGTCCATAAATCAATACATATCAGTGCTCCCTCCCAACCTGGGAGTCATATCTTCCTTTTTCAATAGGAATTTGTCTCCACAAGCTCCATCTTAAGTACGCAAACTCTTTCATCTTGGATAGAATCTTTACCAAGATGTCTGTTTATCTGCTCATCTGTGGAGATATGTATTGGAGAAACACTTTCTCCTTTTTGGACTTCATCACGGATAATGCAATGCTTGATTTCAAATGTACTTTGGTTTGGAACACTGGTTTTCTATGAAGGCTTCATGTAGCTCTGATCAATATAGTATATCATTGTTGGAAAAATGGAACATATCCATTTGGCACTTCTTCTTTCATCATGAGATATGATCTACTGAGTAATCATCTTGATACAATATCTTTGTTATAGAGAATCTTCACCACACTTATGTTGTGCATTGGAGGTTCTCCACCAAGTTATCTACTTCCATATGTATACAAGGGTCTCTTTATGGTATGCCTTGAAGTCTTAAGGTTGCTCTTAATATGTTCTTTGTTCAATTTCTTTGGAGAACAGTCTTTGCATTCATATTGGTGTAGCACTCCAACCCATGGATGATATAATGACTCATGTATAGGTATGTCTGGTTTACCAGAACAAGCAATCATAGTATTCTCCCTCCATATGGGAAAACCTCTAGTTATGGATCTTGTAATGCTTTCATTCACAAGTCTTCCATACACTATTCTTCATCACAACTTTCAGTTATGATTGATTTCTTTCATATTAGGCTCGTAATCTTGTGATTCTTGATACAATGACTGGTTGTTCAGGCTTCTCTTCTTCCTTGGAATCTTCATGTTCTTCCTCATGTTTTTCTTTAGCTTTTGGGTCCATGGAGTTTATTATAGATTCCATACCCTAAGGATTTCACTTCTTTATTTCATCATAGGATCATAGATCTGCATAGAAAACCAGGGATACTTTAAGGCTTCTCTTCGAAGAAGACTTCTTCTAAGGTTGAACTGAGCATGTACTGTCTTTCATGGTTACTACCATCGATATATACTTCATCATCTTCAATGGATCATATGATTATATCCCTCCTAATCCTTGCTTCATGTATGATTGTATATAATTATCTCCCTCTGTCTAACAGAGTCCACACTTCCATCTTGTTGTCTCCTACAAAACGTCATAAGTCTTTCTCCAATTTCTTCTTGATTGTCAACTTATTTCTATATTTTCTTCTTCTAAGTCTCTTCATGATTTATTCGACTTATCTTGCAATAGTTTCCACATGATTTGATTGATGCATTTCATTATTTCATGTATTATCCAATGATATCAATCCTTATCTTGTTGTTCTTCTAGCGATATAGTTCTTCTTGGAACACATTGTCTTCCAAGAGTAGATATACAAGATATGTATAGAGACGATGCAAACAAGATATGTACAAGGAATAAGAAGAGTATTGTTACTTTCAGAAGAAGACATCTCTTCCATCCTGCTTAGTCTTCTTTGTAGGTTCCTTTTCTTAGACAACTGATGCTTCATGTGTCTCCTTCCTTTTCTTTAGCTTAGGACAATTATTCTTGTAGTGGCCATATTTTCGATAGTTGAAGCATTGTACTTCTAAAATGTCTTTCTCTTGATTTGGCTTCCTCCTTGAACCAAACTTCCTTTTGTTCCTAAAATTATTGAATCTTGTTGTGAAGGATTGATAATCGTACTTCTTTTGGGGTTTCTCTTTTGCATTGGTCCTTGATTCTTCTTGGGCACAGCAAGTCCAAAGTTCTTCAAATGTTGGATACTCCTTCCTTGTGTTCATGCTTGAGGGAAATGCATCCCACATCTTGGGAAGACCATTGAGTACTATGTTAACCAATTCCTTCTCTGAGATTATCTCTTCAATAGCTTGTAGTTGATCTCTTAACTAAGAGATTCTCACAAAATATGATGTTATGTTGTCCTCATCATTCATATTCATGTCACAAAGCTCATTATTCAAACTCATAACCTGTCCAATGTTTCCGACCGAGAAGAGATTTGTTAGGGAATCGTACATCTTCTTCAATGAGTCAAGATGGGAGATGTAGGGTATTTGTAACACTTCCCCGACCATCATCCAACCCATTGGCCAGGAAGACGCCACTGTGTGGAAAAAAATCATTCTCATACTTGATTGATAACAAGAATTTAAATCAAATGAAACACATTTGACTTAGAGTAAGCATAAGAATTACTACTAACAAAAATATTCTCTAGAATTAACAATAATTCATTTGCACAACAGAATACATGACAAAATATAAGCATCATAGGCATGCAAAACATAACATTGAACATAAGTTGATACTTATCTTTGAAACTGTGGTAATTCCACCAACCACATGCAGGCCTTCCACAAACCTCCAAGCCTTAAACCACGCATCTCATCAAGCTCAGCAGTGGGTCACCCCCGAGATGGGACTAAGCTCCACCCCAAGAAAAGGAATCCTAGGCTAGGATGAGGTTACATGAAAAACACCATAGAACAACTAGAAGGATTCTTCCTAGAATGCCTTCTTAGGCCCACTACTCATAGACTCTCATTCCCCACATGCATACTCCACTTGGGAGTATACACCTTCACAAGCACAATCCATCGGTGCTTCACCTCCCTCTCTGGGTATCAGAAACAGGCTAGACCAGAAAGTCTCAGAGCTCCATAGCTAGTGCTGGACTCTCTCTGGGAGAAAACCACTTCGCAACAAACTCTCTCTGTAAGAGTACATGTAAAAGAGGGATGATTCTCTCCCAGGAACCACTTATGCCCACTGCCCACAGTATCTCCTTCCCCAAATGCCTATCCCACCTCAGGAGTATACGCCTTCTCTGTCACCTAGACATTCTTTCAGTTGCTAACCTCCCTTGCCTTGGGCTTCAACAACAGGTCATACCAGAAATCTCTGAGCTCTGTGGTAGCTATAGGCTTCCTTCCAAGAGCTCTCTCCTTCCTCCGTGCACTCTCTCACCTGGAGAGAGTCACTCATAGGCTTAGTAAAACTTGCCTCTTCAATAAAAATCACCTCCCTCACCTGGAGAGAGGTTACACATAGGCTCAGCACGAACTTACATTGGTCAACAAGCCACGTGCAGTCCAACACTGCATGTCCACAACAGTCAACTGGGTATATAGTCACGGGCTTCCTAAACAGGTGGCAGTCACATAATTCAACCCAACCAGATCAACAATCATGAAATAGACTCACAGTTATGGATTTCTCAAGGATGTGTGACCAGGAATCCATGAAGGGGTCGACATAGGCTCGACTGTTTAGAAAAGAGGGTGTACCAGCTTTCCCAGGAATCAACACAGACCTTTTCCCTAATTTTAGAATTGCACAAGGGTATCTTGAAGAGGTCATACTAGACTCATGTTCAGATGGTCGACGGTGGAATGGAGGAGGAATGATGCAGGAGCATCGTAAACAGCCATCTAAGCAAACGAGCGTGAAGGTGGAAGACAGCTGGAAGACCACCAACACACATTTTTGAAATGTTTTTTAAGAATTAATGTAATGGTTAAAGGGAGGAATACTTGCATATTGTAAATGGATCATGATCTATTCGCTCTCATCTGTAGAAGGTAGAGGAATTTATGCATAGTTAATGAAAGTAGGTAGATTTGAATGATAGATTAGACAGTTTTAGGAGCAGGAGGGAAAATGGAAATAGAAACCGTCTCCTTTGTATCATTAGTTAGTTGTATCATTAGAACATGATCATAGAGATGTAGCAGAGAGCTATAGAGAAGAACCCATGAACATGAGATTTGAATTAATATATGAATCTTTGAATCATATTTCATGGTGTTATGATGTTTTCTGTTTATACATGGTGAATGGTATGTTTACAGTGGTTTTATTCTCTCTGTTATGCATTTTCTTTAATACTGTGTGTATGTAGGATTTCATGTTGAATGTTTTGAAGTCACAGAGAGAGAGAGAGAGAGAGAGAGAGAGAGAGAGAGAGAATGATTTTCAATTGTTTCTCTTTTTGAGTGAGAGATTTCCTGCAAGGAGTGTAGTGAAACATCTGCAAGGAGTGCATTGACAAAGGTTTAGAGTTTATCTCTGAAAGATCAGGAGGGATACCATTGTTCTCATTCTAGAAAAGTGTATAGGGAGCTCAAAATCCATGCAAGGTGTGTGCAGGATGGTTGAAAGCTTAGAACTTATCAACCAAGGGGAGAGTTGAAGAACTGTTGTTTCCGAAGGTGCACAGAGTCGAAGAAATCAAATACTTAGAAGTATTTGAAAGTCTACCACAAGGAGTGCACTTAGGGTTCCTTTTGAGACTTGAGTTGCAAGTGAAAGCTCAGGAGGGTAAGCACCTTTGAAAGTATCCAAAGGGAGATAGACATGAAAATGTCTTACAGAGGTTAAGTTCCAGTGAAAGAACATTGGTTCATTTCACAAAAGCTGTCAAGGAGGAAACGAGTGGTCGGAATTCTCCATGGAGAACTCACGAAATCACAAGGGATGTAGGATCCAGAGGAGTTGCAGGTTGGATACGTTTTGGAAGAAACCATCCTGTGGGGTCCAGAATTCAACGATGATCGTTGATCGTAACTGTTGAGCTATCAAGATCATTTCAGTAAATCGGGGTTCGTAAATCCGAAGTGCAGACAAATGGTTATCGGAGGTTCGTTCAAATCTTGAAAGCCGAAAATCTTGGAGAAGATAGGTGGTGTACTTTTCGCTAGGAAAATTCAAGACTTCGTTGACTTTTTCAGGGTTTCGTAGGTTGGAGAGCCAGAATCCTTGCATCGGGATTTGTGAAGACGTGAAGTCTGAAACTCCGAATCAACGAAATGTCCCATAGCGGAGCCAGTCTTTTTTGAATGCATCAGGGTTCAGAATTTTGGCATTTTCAAAGATAAGAGATAGGGGTTCCTTGTTCCAGGATTCCCAAAATCATGAAATGAGATACGGCTATGGAGGAGGAAGCATCCAAACATTTCAGTGAATCAACATTTTGGGTTTCGACAATAGAGGGTTGAGAAACTCGACAATATGGATCACAAAATTGTGAGACCCAAAGTCTCAAATTAGTGAAGGAAATGGAATTATTATGGTCAAGGAGATTTGGTTCGGTGCCTGGTGTTTGGTCACACAGGCTCAATTCATAAGGACCTTTGGATACACCGTGAGTGTATGAGATATTCCTCGAGGGAAAATAGAAGAGTCAATTTGACTTAGGGGCAGATTTAGATCGATCCTGCATGGACCTCGACCCAAGGGTTCATGGATTTGAACCAAGTAGTATCAAAGCATAGAAAGAGTTCTTTACTTTCTGTAGTGGAGAAAAGAGGAACATTTTCAGCCATGCCACCGAGAAGAAGAGACAGACCAATTCCTAATCTAGCAATGGAAAGGGAAATGTGCGAACTACATGCCAGGCTTGATGCCATGGAGACAACACAGAGGCACACAGTTGATGCTCGGTATATCAGTGAGGCTGACAATGAAAATGAAGCTAGAAACGAAGAAGAAGAGGTTGCAGTCGAAGATGCTACGAATGAACGCATATTCAAGGTTGTTGCAAGGATAGGTGCAAGAGAAAAAATGGACATTACCATGTATGAAAGAAACTTATATGTTGAAGAGATTCTAGACTCGATTAGAGCTCTAGATAAATACTTTGACTATGAGGATGTCGAGGAAGACAAGAAAGTCAAACATGTCATCACAAGACTTAAAGGGCATGCAACGCTATGGTGGGATGAACTACAGGCTGACAGATGCTACAAAGGCAAGCATAAAATCAAGAGCCGAGATAGAATGGTTGCAAAGATGAAATCCAAATTCATACCCAAAGATTATCAAATCACTCTGTTTCGGAGAATGTAGAATTTGAGACAAAAGTTAATGTCAGTGAAAGAATACACTGAAGATTTCTACAAGATAAACATCAAAGCAGGTCATCGGGAAAGCGATGATGAAAAGGTTTCCAGGTACATGAATGGTCTGTGATATAACATTCAATATGATATGAGAATGATAACCCTTCGGAATGTGGAGGATGCTTATCAGATGGCTTTGAAAGCTGAAGAGAAGCTAAGCCGAAAGCAAGGTCAAAAAGGCCAAGATAGAATTCAAGCTAGAGGCAATATAATTTCCCAAGACAAAATCCAGAAGCCTAAAGAAGAGGGAAATAAACCTTAGACTCAACATGAGAGAGGAGGAATCTCACAAAGAGGGCAATATGCTGATAGAAATACTTTTCCTCGAGCAAGAGGAAGAGGAAGAGGCAGAGGCGGTGAAGTGAAATGCTTTTTCTGTGGGAAAATAGGACATAAATCTTATGAGTGTCTAGATAGGAAGAAAGAAGGTGGTGAAACTCACATTGCCGAAGGACAAAGATGGAATGTTGAGGTAGAAGATGTTGGGGGCGGAAGATTCTTAATGATGAGGAAATTTCTCTTGAAGCTGGAGAAGGAGGCAGGGAACCCAACCCAAAGGAACAGTTTGTTTCGGACTACTTGCAAGACAAAAGACAGAGTATGCAAAGTCATCATGGATAGTGGTAGCATAGACAATATTGTTTCTACAGAGATGGTAGAAAAGATGGAACTAGAGACTATCGTACATCCAAGCCCATACAAAGTTTCATGGTTACAAAAAGGACATCAAGTAAATGTCACTAAATAATGTTTAGTTGAATTTAAAATAGGAGGATATAAGGATGAAATATTATGTGATGTCATTCCCATGGATGTTTGTCATCTATTTTTGGGTAGACCATGGCAATATGACATAAATGTGATTCATGATGGGAGAAAGAACACATACACCTTGGAGAAGAATGGGAGGATGCACATGTTATTGCCGATTAAGGATAAAGAAGTGAAAACATAAATGAGAAACACTGTACTTCTCATGAGTGGGAAGGAACTTCTTAAGGAAGTTAAAAAGAAGGAAGACACACAATTTATTGTGGTCAGGAAGCCCAAAATTGTTTTGACTAGTACAAGAGTGGATGATTTACCAAAGGAAATCCAGAAGTTGCTGGAAGAGTTTGTTGATATAGTAGTGGATGAACTACCTTGTTCGTTGCCACCAATCAAGAATATAAGCCATCACATTGATCTTATACCTAGATCCAGTTTACCAAACAAAGAAACATACAGGTTGACACCGCAGGAGAATGAAGAAGTTAAGAGGTAGGTCCAGGACTTAATGGACGAAGGATTGGTTTGAGAAAGCTTGAGTCCATGCGTTGTTCCAACAATGCTCAGCCCAAAGAAAGATGGAGGCTAGAGAATGTGTATAGACTCAAGAGAAATCAATAAGATTACCATCAAATATATATTTCCATTGCCAAGGATGGATGACTTGATTGATTTGAAAAGTGGGTATCATCAAATTAGAATGATAGAATATGATGAATGGAAGACAACATTCAAGACGAATGAAGGGTTGTATGAATGCCTTATTATGCCATTTTTATTAACAAATGTGCCTAGTACTTTCATGAGATTGATGAATAAAGTCCTAAGGGATTTCATAGGAAAATTCTTCATTGTATATCTTGATGATATATTGATTTTCAACAAGACAGAAGCATAACATTTGAAGCATTTAGCTGCAGTGATGAGGAGATTACATCATGAGAAGTTGTTGATAAACATGAAGAAATCTTCATTTATGAGGACATAACTCATTTATTTGGGTCTTTTTATCTCTGCAAATGAGTTGAAAATGGATCTGGATAAGGTAGAAGCAATTAAGAATTGGCCATCACCAAAAGGTGTGTTTGAAGTTCGAAGCTTCCATGGTTTAGCTAGTTTCTATAGGAAATTCATATAAAATTTCAGTGGGATTAGCACACCGATGATGGATACGGTGAAGAAAAAACACAAATCTTTTCATTGGATAGAGGAAGAAGAGAAAAGTTTCAACCTGCTGAAGAAGAAGATCACGGAGAAACCAATTTTGGTTTTGCCGGATTTTAGCAAGACATTCCAAGTCAAGTGTAATGCAAGTGGTTTTGCAATTGGAGTGGTATTAAGCCAAGACAATAGGATGATTGCATACTTCAATGAAAAACTGAATGAAGAAAATATCAAGTACTCAACATATGACAAAGAATTATATGTAATCATACATGCACTGAATAAATGGAGACATTATTTGGTTCCCAAAAAGTTTGTTTTGTACAATGACAATCATGCCTTACAATTCGTGACTCAACAGGAGAAGTTGAACCAAAAGCATGCTAAATGGGTTGAATACATGCATAATTTTAATTTTGTGATTAAGGATATTTCTGGAACTGCTAACAAAGTTGTTGATGCTTTGAGCGGGAAATGTTTGCTTATGCAGGAATCCAGAGTCAAAACTTTGGGTTTTGATAATATCAAAGAAATGTATAGGGATGACCCAGATTTTAAAGAAGCGTATGAAGCATCTAAGAATCCAATTCTCAGGGACAGAAGCCAGTGGACCAAATATATTATCTAGGATGGATTATTATTTAGGGGCAATCAGTTATGTATTCCAAAATGCTCCATGAGGGAGAATCTGCTGAAAGAAAAACACAGCGGAGGATTGGCCGGACATTTTGGTCATGATAAGACATTCTCAAAGTTGTGGGAAAATGAAGGATTTGTCAGCACACAAAAGGGAGAAGGAAAAACATGATGTTATTTTAACCAAGGGATGAGGACAAATGTTAAGAAATTTGTGGGCAGATGAAGGATTTCTCAGCACACAAAAGGGAGAAGGAAACACATGGGGTTATATCAACCATTACCCATACCATAAAGGTCGTGGGATGTAGTGAGAATGGATTTCATATTGGGACTACCAAGAACACAAAGAGTCTATGATTCAATCTTTGTGGTAGTAGATAGATTTTCCAAGATGACACATTTCATACCATGCCAGAAAACCAATGACGCAACTCATATTGCGAACTTGTTTTTCAAAGAAGTCGTCAAACTTCACAGCTTGCCAAGGAGTATCATTTCTGATTGGGATACCAAGTTTGTGGGACATTTCTAGAGGACTTTATGGAAGAAGCTAGGGACAAGTTTGTCTTTTATCTCAACTTATCATCCTCATATGGATGGGAAGACAAAAGTTGTGAACAGGATCTTGGGAGATTTACTGAGGAGCCTAGTGACTGAACATCACAGTCAGTGGGATCATATTCTGCCACAGGTGAAATTTGCTTACAATGATTCACTCAATAGAATTATAGGGAAGAGTCCATTCCAAATTATATATGGAATGTAGCCAAGGGGAGTTTCTGAATTGAAAGATCCTGAACAAGCTAAATTCAGAAGTGTTAGTGCAGAGGACTTTGCAGAAGCAATGAAGGAGCTTCACAACTGAGTTAAGGAGCGGTTGCATAATTCAAACCAAGAATACAAGCACAGAGCAGATCAACACAGGATAGAACTTCAATTTGAAGTTAGTGCTCTGATTCTTTCACATATGAGGAAAGAAAGGTTCCCAAGGGGAACATATAACAAATTGAAAATAAAGAAGATTGGACCATGCAAGGTCATAAAGAAATTTGGGGCAAAAGCATATGAGATTGAATTACCTAATGGGATTGGAATTTCACTAATATTCAATGTTGCGGATTTATACCCTTACAGAGCTAAAGAAACAAGAACTGAGGATGAACAGACAGAGGTTCAATGGACCAAACAAATGCTTGTAGTTGAAAAGCCATAGATGGAAAGTATAATTGACAAGATAGTCAGTAGGAAAACCAGAAGAAAAGAGTATTTTAAATACTTGGTCAAGTGGAAAGGACACCCAGTTGAAGATGCCAGTTGGGAAGAAGAAGAAAAAATTCAGAAGCATGGACAGACCATGCAAGAGCTCATGAACAGGAGTTCATGAAAATTTTCAAGTGAGAGACTATGATGCAGGAGCATTGTAAACAGCCAGGAAAGCAAACGAGCGTGAAGGCGGAAGACAATTGGAAGACCACCAATGCATGTTTTTGACGCATTAATGTAATGGTTAAAGGGAGGTGTACTTGCATATTGTAAATGGATCATGAGCGATTCACTCTCATCTCTAGAAGGTAGAGGCATTTATGCATAGTTAATGAAAGTAGGTAGATTTAAATGATAGATTAGACAGTTTTAGGAGTAGGAGGGAAAACAGATATAGACACCCTCTCCTTTGTATCATTTGTTAGTTGTATCATTATAACATGAGCATAGAGCTGTAGAAGAGAGCTGTAGAGAAGAACCCAAGTACAAGAGATTTGAATTAATATATGAAGCTTTCAATCATATTTCATGGTGTTATGATGTTTTTTGTTTATACATGGTGAATGGTATGTTTACAGTGGTTTTATTCACTTTGTCATGCATTTTATTTAATACTATGTGTATGTAGGATTTCATGTTGAATGTTTTGAATTATGAGAGAGAGAGAGAGAGAGAGAGAGAGAGAGAGAGAGAGAGAATAAGTTTCAATTCTTTCTCTTCCAGAGTGAGAGATTTCTTGCAAGGAGTGCGTTGACAAGGGTTCAAAGTTTATCTCTCAAAGCTTAGGAGGGATACTGTTGTTCTCATTACAACAAAGTGTAGAGGGAGCTCAGAAGCCGTGTGAGGCATGCACAGGCTGGTTGAAAGATTAGAACTTATCAACCAAGGGGAGAGTTGAAGGATTGTTGTTGTCGAAGGTGCACAGAGTTGAAGAAATCAAATACTTAGAGGTATTTGAAAGTCTACCGCAAGGAGTTCACACAGGGGTCCTTTTGAGACTTGAGTTACAAGTGAAAGCTCAGGAGGGTTAGAACCTTTGAAAGTATCCAAAGGGAGACAGAGATGAAAACGTCTCACAGAGGTTAAGTTCCAGTGAAAGAACATTGGTTCATTTCGCAGAAGCTGTCAAGGAGGAAACGAGTGGTCAAAATTCTCCATGGAGAATTCGTGAAGTCGTGAGGGCCGTAGGATCCAGAGGAGTTGTAGGTTGGATAAGTGTTGGATGAAACCATCCTGTGGGGTCTAGGATTCAATGACAATCATTGATTGTAACTTTTGAGCTGCCAAGATCATTTTGGTAAATCGGGGTTCATAAATCTGGAGTGTAGACGAACGGTTGTCGGAAGTTCATTCAAATCCTTAAAGCCAGAAAGCTTGGAGAAGACAGGTGGTGTACTTGTCACTAGGTGGATTCAAGACTTTGTTGATTGTTTCAGGGTTTTATAGGTTGGAGAACCGGAAGCCTTGCATCAGGATTTGCGAAGACATAAAGTTTGAAACCCTGAATCGGTGAAAAGTCTGATAGGGGAGCCAGTCTTTGCTGAAGGCATTGGGGTTTGACATTTCAGCATTTTCAAAGACAAGATATAGGGGTTCCTTGTTCTGGGATTTCCAAAATCATGAAACGTGATACAACTGTGGAGGAGGACGCGGCCAAACATTTCAATGAATCATCATTTTAGGTTTCGGTAGTAGAGAGACGAGAAACATGACAATAGGGATCGCGAAATTGCGAGACTCAAAGTCTTGAATTAGTGAAGGGCGCGATGTTATTGTGGTCAAGGATATTTGAGTTGGCGCCTGGTGTTTTTTCACACAGGCTCAATTCATAAGGACCTGTGGATACGCCGTGAGTGTATGAGATATTCCCCGAGGGAAAATCGAAGAGTCAATTTGTCTCAGGGCTAGATTTAGATTGATCCTACATGGACCTCGACCTAAGGGTTCGGGGGTCTGCGCCAAGGAACCCCCATCATGGTTCAATTCAACACTTTTAACTGTATGCACTTGGCTTGACACTTGTCACCCATGAAACTACATGCGTTACATCAACATGCGTTCCTCCCCATTTGGAAGTCACTTGTCATTCCAAAAGAACTCAGGATAAAACATATATTTCACATGGTATTTTTGGAAGAATATTAAAATATTATTCCCAAGGAATTAAGCCCCTAGGCTCAACACTTAGCCCCTCTTCCCACCTTCCAACCCCTAATCCCTTACCCACTCTATGGAAGCTTAGTCCCGCATCACTCATTCATCTTGGTCAGTTTGCACGCAGTGGTGTTTATAATTTTATTAATGTTTATCATAGATACATGTACAAAATTAGGCTCTTGGCCTTCAACAATTAGGCTCTCTAGCCTAATAATCACATAATCCCACCAACTTATATTAACTTGTCTCACCAGCCTATAAAACATAATTACAATTCATTTCATAAACATGATTTACAACAGGGCTCGGCCTTGCGGACATTACAGTATAAAGTGGTATTTTATAGATTCCACTATGATACTCATAGCATTGATGTCACCATCTTTGAACTTCTCCGTAGCTGCAACGTTTTGCGGTTCCTTCTCTTTACCTTCTTCAAAATCTGGTTTCACGATCTTTCCTTTCACGATATCCAACACTTTATTCTTGGAAAGTGTTGTTGTCTAAAGATGTCCTAAAAACAACCTTAGTTTAACATTAATTTATCAACCCAGAGATTCATCTTTTATCTCAAGAATATTGGCAAAGTTTATGCAGGTAGCCTAAAATCGTGTAGCTAAACCAAATATGAGTTTATCAACAACTGAGTTCCTCAAATGTTCACCAAAGATTCTAAGAACTAACTAGAACTGAAATCTGATTACTAAGATGCTGTGAAATGGAAAGGAACTAATTAATCTATTGAATTTGCTTAACTAGAAAGCAATAATTGAATCTAACTAAGGACTTGTAAAATTAACTATCAATTATGAATTCTGATTATTGGAAAGGAAATGAAAAATTAATCTGTCTGCGGAAAGGAACAACGATTATAATCTAATCAGAAGGGACAACTAATGTAACTTTGCTGAAAGGAACAACTATTGTAACTTTAACCGAAAGGAACATCAATCGTAAATCTAAGGAAAAGGAACAACATGGATGAAAATGTGAGGAATTGTCAAGCAATAACTTTAGAAATGGAAATCATAACAACAATCATTGATAACTAATCGAAATTTCTGTCTTTTATACGCAATCAATCATAAAATCATTAAAACATTTGTGCATTTATCCTTGGCTATTGTAAAAGAGATTTGAATCATAAAATGGAAATCAAACTTTGAACTGATACAATTACAGAACGAGACAGTAACTCCTTTAGACTGGGACCTCAGTCTTCAGAAGTACTTCTACGAGAAGCTCACAGCACAGAAATGATAAAAACACTCAAAACTTTCATTGATTCCATGGCTGGTAAAACATGTACAAAATATTCTTGCATAGAACAGTTTTGAATCTAATTACTTGAATGTGTTTTTTCCCCTGTTTTTCTATATCTATTACCCTCTTATATATTACAATAGTTTGGGTAAATCAAGTTATCCCGAGGATCGAAATATCCTCAGGATTGCTTTACTATTATAAAATTACAATATAGAAAATGTATTATCGTCAAACTGCTTTGCGCCTAAAAAGTCTTCAACCTTCAATAGCTTCCGCATAGCCAAAATCTATTTTGTTATCTTTGGCAGTTATTTATCCAATTTTGTAACAAAATAAAACCATTCCAATCGTAAATTAGAATCTATTTAGTAAAACTTTAATAACAACCCTCCCTAAGAGACATATTAATCATATTCTTTCCTATCTATCCCTAACTATCTAAAGAATCAATCAAAATCATATCATGAACTGTGGGGAAAAGGAAGATATTTATAGCTTTTCCATAACCCAACATACCCCCCAACTTACCTTCTTGCATGTCCTCATGCAAGATAGAGTATTTCATGTAAGATAGTTATACTGTAGGGAGGAAAAGTGGGTTCACCAGGTCTCCTGAAACCATGGTTTCTTTTTATTTCATCAAAAGCATCTTCCTGTCTCTTTTTATTAATTTGAAATTCCTTCTGGTAAACTTATGGAGGAAACCAGAGGAGAGGGGGTTTATACCTACATCCCATCGAAGCAGGTCCTTCCTCTTGGAGTAGTCTAGCATATCTTTCTACTCTAAAGGTTGATACAAATAAATTTCTATATCCAAAGGGCTCTCTAGTTTTAACCTCATTTGAGGATACATCCCATCTTAGATTGGAAGCAGCAAGAGCTTGTTCCTTGAATTCTCTAAAATATGTGATACTTGAGCGGATGACATGTAAATGGATAAGAGCCAATGATTCCACAACCCCTGCCCTCTTCATGAAGGTCTTGTGTCGCATGATGGTTGGGAAGGAATTTGGGGGATCTCCTCTAATCCAAAGATCTAAACCAGTTTCTCTGTTTATGAACATTTTGTGAGCTTTACCCCATCTGACTTGATTCCTAGTAAAGGATAGGAATGCCTGAAATTGAATGTCCCCTATGAAGAGGCGAGGGTTGTCTCCTCTAACTTCATCCAAAATGATATTATGGAAATATAATTCACATAGAAGGTATTGTACCTTCTCTTCCCGATCTCTAAAACATGAAATAAATTCTGGAACAGTGGTAAATGAAATGGTTTTACCTGCTCTGATGGCCTTTACACTCAACAATAGATACCATTCCAACAAGAATAAAACATAATTAGTGGCAGGGGCTCTGCAATTGATGGCATTAGAATAGACATCACATATGTGTTTGATTTTCTCCAAAGCTTCTTCCAATTGGGTTTGCACCTTTTTGGTCTTCTCTTGGGCTCTGGTAAGCGCAACATAAGTTTCACCCTCTGTTGCTATCATATCCTTCAATTCTTTAACAACCCTTTGATATTCAGTTCTAGTTACCATTTCATGTTGGCGTTGGACCAATTCTTGCTGTGCTTTTGTAAGTTTTTCTTTTAGTCTATCGATGATCACACTCTGTGCCTGAGATTGGGATGTTTGGTGTTCTTCCATAACACTCATCTCCTCCTTGGATTGAATCAATGCTTGTTGGGCTTGTCCCAATTCTTCTTTCAGCTCATGAATGATGGCACCCTATGCCTAAGATTGGGATGTTTGATATTCATTCATTTCTTCTCTGGAGCGAATTAATGCGTGTTGGGTCTGTGCAATCTCTACCTCCAGTCTATTCATGATAATACTATGTTCCTGAAATTGCCCTATTATCATCAGTAATTTTCCTCTGTTTTGAGTCAGGGTTTGCTGGGACTGTAGTAGTTCTTCCTCTAGTCTCCTAATAGTAGCATTTTTCTCAAAACGTTGAGTTGTTTCCTCTAAAATCAAAGTATCTGTCTGTATCTCAGTATCAGCCATCTCTTGTGTTTCTATAGGAATTACATCTTCATCCTGAACTATTGCTTCTTCTACCATTAATTCCTCAGGATCTATTTGTATTCCTACATAAGTTGTACTAGCTTCTTTCTTAGGAAGAGGGTTTCTTCCTTGCATTCTGCCCTTTTTGTTTTTCTTTCTCTTGTGGATCTTGTATGCTAGTTCCAACTATTTCCTCAATTCCTTGATAATCTCCTGGAGCTTTCCCACTTTCTTCTTTAATATCACAACCCTCTTAGCCTTCTTCTTCAACAATTTGTTTTCTTTCTTTAATTTCCTAATTTGTTTTTGGATTTTGATTGATTTCTATCTATGGGGGATCTCGAGGTCTTCTTCATTTTGTTCAGCAGATGGTTTTCCCTCTGTTTCTTCCAAGTGCTCTGGTTGTCCAAGAGGGTCTCCTGTTTCAAAAAGAAATTCCTCCTGTGTTGTGTCATCTAGAAAGGACATTTCAGTGTCAGGAAAGTCTTAAGCAAGTTTTGAAGAGGACCCTGGTTCTAGGTCCTTTTCCAGATTATTTTTACCTTTGTCAATTGAGGTTCCTAAGTTCACCAAAACCTGAGCCATTTCTATCTCATAACTCTTAAAAAAGTGTTTTGTCAAGTGCTTTGCTATAGGTTGGGTGTCTCCCTAATTATCCTTTTGTGTTGTTTGCTCTGCTTGCTTGATTACTTGAACATTTTCCTGTAAAGGTTGTCCCATGACATTCTGAAGTTCTTTAGGGTGATCTGTTGCATCCTAAACTTCTTCTGTTGTTTCCTCAATTTGTTTGCTTCTTTTCCTTGTCCTAGGGGGGGATCTAAGAGAAACCATTGTTCTCTTCTTTCTTTCTGTTACTGCCTATGTCTGTGAGGTCTGGGCCTCAGTAATTTGAGCAGTGTCTGTTTCAACTTCAGTTTGGGGAAATGGAGTTTATCTTTGGGTGGTAGTCGCATGCTCCAATTGTGGGAGTCTACTGGCCTCAATGATTTGAGCAGGAATTTTTTCAACTTCAATTTGAGGTGGTGGAATTTCGTTTTGGATGGTGGTCACCTCCTCCAGTTGTGGAGGTCTATTGGCCTCAATGATTTGAGCAGGTTCTGCTTCAACTCCAATCTGAGGTGGTGGAATTTATGTTTGGTTGGTGGTATCCTACTGTAGTTGTAGAGTTCTATTGGCCTAAATCAAATTCTCCCAAGTCAACTAAGTTTGAATCAATGCTTTATCCAATATCAATTTGACTAGTTTGTGGTCGCTAATAACAATAACAGGATCTTTGGACTTTTGTGTCCTTAAAGCAACTTCATGTAATACAATATCTAGGAATAAAGGAAGGTTAAGTACTAACCATTTCTTCAAGGCTGCTAGCAATTTAAGATGGTGTGGCTGAATTACATCGTACCGTCCATCGCAGGTGATGTAGCGCTGAACTGTCCCCACCAATTCCTTCCACGGTTCACTAAGGGTACTGGGATTAAGTCCCTTGCCTTTTTTTGTCCAATTCTTCCCCTGGTTCTATGAAAGATTCCATGGCTTCCCTTAGCTTAGTGTATTTCCCTATCCATTGAATGCATGTGTTATAGAGGCATGTGACCTCTACAATGATTTCCAAGGTAATTGGTATTTGTATACCCTACACTGTAGAGATTTCTCCTTGCAGGTTTTGAAAGAATTCCAGTGTGACATTTGTGTCATCTCCTTGCAAGCAGTTGAAGTATTTGGTCCACCCTAGGCAATGTAGGATTTATCTTGCCTATTTTATAACTCAAAGTAATGTCATCTCTCTATGCACACTTCTACCACCCATATTTTTGTGAGAAAGAAAGAACGACTATTGTTCCTATTTACAAATTCGGTTAGACTAGCTATGGAGAAACAGATGCCAGAAATGGAAAATATCAGTAACAATGAATGTATAAATACATGGGTTTTGTATTTATTGCAATCATTACAGCTATTTGGTGATGTAGGATCATCTCTCCATGTCATCCATCCAACTAGTCAGCCACGTCAAACACGTTCATTCAAGATGAAGAGAGGCCCAGCCCTCATCTTTTAATTTGTAATTGAATGTAATTTAATGATTAAGATGGTGAGCTGTGAAGCTGTGCCTTTGCATAGGTTGTAGATAATATCGGCCTTTAATGTTTATATGGCTGAGATCTAGATCCAGATAGTGGACTAGACAACCCATTCAATGTAATTGAATAGGGTAGGTAGGTTGGAGGGAAGAGCTATAAGAGCCCCCTCAGGTAAAAGAGATTTGGTATCTCATTTTGGAAAAGTAAGTAGGTAGTCGAAAAGAATAGAAGAGATTCTGCGTGTAGAGAGCATAAGAGAGAAGAGCCGGGACCTTGTTACAGGCCATGCTCAGGAACACCCTTGTACAAACAAGCATTTTCCATTTAATATAAACAGAAGCAGTTTTTCCTGCATTATTCTGTGTTGAATGAATGTCTGTGAGTGTTCTTATATGTTGTAGATGTATGTTAGGAATTTGTAGGAGTGTGTATAATTTCAGGTGAAGGTCTTTGAGGCTTCACACCAGGAGGGTGTGACAGAATGTTGCAGGTTATGATAGCCATGCACATAGGTTGCACTTCTGAATACTGTGGGTTCAGACAAATACTTGTTGTGGCACAAGAACTGGAATCAACAACTCAGGGAAGACCTCAAGGTTATTGAACACCTTGGAGGAAAGGCTATGTGGGAGAAGACACAGTTGTAGACAGAAGCTATGAGGGGTTCTGTGAAGCTCTGCTAGGTGGGAATTGAGCAGGTGCAAGGAGTGCACAGAGGAAGAACTTTTTTGTGAGTTTAGGAAGGACCAGAATCACTGAGGATTCTGAGAACTCTGCCAGGTGGGAATTGAGTAGGCGCATAGGTGTACAGGAGGACATAACTATTGAACATTCTAGGAGAAGATACTCTTCCAGGTGGGCATTGAGTAGGTGTGCAGACGGGCATATAAAAGAGAAGAGAACTCTTTGAGTTCTGGAATTTAGAGGAAGAATCCATTGAAGGATCTTCACAGGGTTGTTGAACACCCTGCAGACTTAGCAAGAGGTTGCTTGAGAAAATGGATAGCGAGGAGGGAACCCAAGTATTCTCCATCTGAGGGAGAAGGGAAGAAAGACAAAATCTGTTAGGGGTCTGAGCGGTTGAGAAGCTCAGAGGAGATAGAATAGTGCGTGTGTAAAGACTTTGTAGAGGCATAGAAGTCAAAGAATCCTTTGAGGATTCGGAAGTAAAAGCTCAGGAGGAACAACGTCGAAGAGCATGCATAGCGAGGACTCGAATTCATGGAGTTCATGGAGATGAAGAAAAGGTCGAGGCCATTGAGGACTTGGAATTATCCCAAGGCTGGGAAGAAAGCGCAGTAGCTCAGGAGGGAGCAACATTGATCGTTGGATTAGCTGAAAAGATCTGGACCGTTGGAAGGTTTTCACGTCCAGGAAGGCGTCAGGAGAAGCACACAGAAGAGGAGATTGTGGACCATCGGATGTTCACACATAATCCCATCAGTCGTTGGATTGGCTGAAAGGTGCACGGTGTTTAAACCATCAAAAATAGTCAAGGGGGGAAATCCCGACGAGAGGCGTGGCCATCGGGATATTGGCGTTCGTGAAATCAGGAGTCACGAGAACAAAAGATCGGGAATTTTCATGGTAAAAGTCTCGGAAAGGATCTGAGTTTTCCATCTATTTGGGGACATGTGGTGAGATCAGGAGGGTCCATCGGCATATCGGGGATTCTGTGGACAAGAAGTCCATCATTTCATAACTACGAAGTTTGAAACCTCGAAAGGAGGGAAGTGCCATTTGTGGGGCCAGCTGTTAGTGTAGCAGAGAATTGAAACTCGGGATATCGGAGGTCCTAAGGTCAAGAAAGTTGAGACATATCAAGTCCCAAAACAACAAAATAATCATAGTCATCCATCTGAGAGAGGACGTGTGTCACGTGATCGTCCATTCCGGAGGTCCGGACACTAGACATCGGGATATCGACACTCAGGATATCGGAGTTCTTGAGGTTGTGAAATTCAGGACATCAGAAGTCTCGAAAACACGAGGGGTAATCTGAACTGTCCATTCTTGGGATGCATGGCAGCGATTGAGCGATATTGGGAAAATTCCCGAAAGGAAAATCGTCAATCGGGTAATCGCGAATATGGATATTAGGGATCCTGTGCACAAGGTGTTTATGCATTTCGGCATTGCGATGTCCGAAACCCCGACAGGAGATAAGGCTACGGTCTTGTGATATAGTATTCATGTGGACTAGGGCATAGCTAGGAGGGGCTAAGGCCGAAAGAGCGTATCGACAAATCGGAGATTGGGAGTTCGAGGGGATAAAGGTTCTCGACATCAAAAAAGATGAAACCCTGAAACCCAAAATTGAGTCGGGAAAAGGTCCCAGGCGCATGGAGAGGTCGTGACAAGGAAAAGAGAAGGACCTATGGATCGGGTTTTCATCAGAGATTCCATGGAGGAATCAAAAGAGCTAATTCGGCTCAAAGGGGAACTGAATGATCGATCCTATGAGAAGGGGATGCGAGGTGGTGTGGTCACATCTTTACTGCATCAAGTGGTATCAGAGTCTATTTCTTGTCTGTATATTTCAGGCAAGAGAGGCAAGAGATAAAGAGCACTCTAATACACATCAAGTGGTATCAGAGCCTATTTCTTCTCTGTATATTTCAGGAAAGAGAGGAAAGAGATAAATAGAACTCTGATACACATCAAGTGGTATCAGAGCTAGAACTCTATTTGTATATTTCAAGTAGAGGGAGAAGTTAAAGGAAGACAGGGTTGTTGTAGTCTCTCTAAGGATTTGTTTGTAGGTAGGCAACAGTCCATAAGTAGTCAGCAGGACTGTAGGATGAAGCTGGAAACACTCTTATTGCAGAGTGACAACAACAGGTTTGCTAGGAGAGTAGACAGAGACAACAACATGGCTATTGAAGGCCATAGGCATGCTAGGAAGAAAAGTAAGGCAGAAAAGATTGCAGAAATGGATAAAGAGCTCGCTGAAATAAGGGAAGATATAGAAAATCTTGAACTACGAATGCAGCAAAAAGCAAAGCCGAGATTGGTATATGAATGGCCCATGAAGAAGCCGAAGGTAAAATGGCCAGTCAAGGAGTTGATGGTCATAAGACAGCGTAGGTTGTTAAGAGGATGGTTGAGGTATGCTAAAAACCTCAATGGACCTGAAGAGATGGTTCAGGTATGTGAACCAAAGACTGGGAGAGGTCTCAATGATGCAGAGAGTGAATTGGGATCAACTGGGGATCTCAAGAAATGCCAAGAGGGCAGAGGGGAAATTCCAGTTTTCCAGGTGGGAAACGAGTTGAGATCACTGTGGGATCTCAGACACTGTCATGAGGACAACCAAGGAATTTCACATTGCCAGCTGGGCAATGATGTGAGGCCACTGCAGGATCTCACAGACTGCCAGGAGGGCAGCGAAAGGTTTCCGGTTTTCCAGGTGGGCAAGGGAATAGAGATGGAATTAGTTGATTCCATGGACTGCCAGGAGGGAAGTTGGAGTATCTCAGATTGACAAGTGGGCAGAGATGAGTATTCAAGGTTGTCTGAAAGTCTCATGGACTTGGAGGTGATTTCAATTCAGCAAGGAGTACTGATGAAGATGGGATCAGTTGATCTCATAATCTGCCAGGAGGGTAGCAAACAGATCCCATATTGCCAGGTGGGCAGGGATGAACAAATGAGACTATCTGAGGGTCTCATAAACTCAGATATGAGTTTGGATCAACACGTCCAACTAACAGAGGGGGAAGATATGAGATATCTTCTAATAATTGGGGGAATCAAAGTACTCCTACCATTTACCAGGAGGAGGCAGAAGTCTATGTTGCAGATGAAGCAACAACAACAGAAAAATAGTCAGTTGAGACTGTCAAAGAAGGATTGGAGAAGACTTTGGAAGCTGCCCAAATAGATGAAGAAGATGAGCATTCTGAGGAATGGCTCAACATATTCATCCAAGAAGTTGAGGAAGTTGTAGCACTGAAGCTGACAATAGAAAAAGCAGAAGAAGATGATGAACATTCTGAGGAGTGGCTCAACATTTTCAGCCAAGAAGCTGAAAAGACTACAATAGGGGAGTTTGCAGCAAAATAAGAAGAGGCAGAAAGCATTTGTTTTGTTGATCTGTGGGAAAAGATAGAAGCCCTAGAGAGGAGGGTGAAAGTGCAGAGCATGCACATCCAATAGGTGAAGTTGGAAGCTGATGAAGAAGAAAGCATGGGAGATCATGATGATCTACCCAATTGCGGAAAATTTTTGTAGCTAGGGAGACTGCAAAAACAGGACCAGCCACTGGAGAAGCTGGATGCAATGATCGAAGAGATCAGAAAGATGATGTTGAGGTCAGCAGAAAATGCCATCAAGGAGAGGCTAGGCAGAAAGGAAGCAATAGTAGCAACAACAATGGTGCAGAAGATGCAACAGTAGCAGGATGGAGCGGATGAACAACTCTAGAGGATGATTTGGGATCTAGGAGGATTTCAACATCAGAGATGGGAAGCTCATGAGCAGGAGATCATGAATTTTACAGCCGAGGAGTATGATGCAGGAGAATCTCTCCACGTCAGCCAGCCACGTCAAGTGCGTGCATTCAAGATGAAGAGAGGCACAACCCTCATCTTTTAATTTGTAATTGAATGTAATTTAATGATTAAGCTGGTGAGTTGTGAAGTTGTGCCTTTGTGCAGGATGTAGATAAGATCGGCCTTTAATGTTTGTATGGCTGAGATCTAGATCTAGATAGTGGACTAGAAAGCCCATTCAATGTAATTGAATAGGGTAGGTAGGTTGGAGGGAAGAGCACTAAGAGCCCCCTCAGGTAAAAGAGATTTGGTATCTCATTTTGGAAAAGTAAGTAGGTAGTCAGAAAGGATAGAAGAGAGTCTGTGTGTAGAGAGAAGAAGAGAGAAGAGTCGAGACCTTGTTACAGGCTGTGCTCAGGAACACCCTTGTACAAACAAGCATTTTCCATTTAATATAAACAGAAGCAGTTTTTCCTGCATTATTCTATGTTGAATGAATGTCTGTGAGTGTTCTTATATGTTGTATATGTATGCTAGGAATTTGCAGGAGTGTGTCTGATTTTAGGTGAAGGTCTTTGAGGCTTCACACTAGGAGGGTGTGACAGAACACTGCAGGTTCTGATAGTCATGCATAGAGGTTGCACTTCTGAATACTGTGGGTTCAGACAAAGACGTGCTGCAGCATAAGAACTGGAATCAACAACTCAAGGAAGACCTCAAGGTTGCTGAACACCTTGGAGGCAAGGCTGTGTGGGAGAAGACACAATTGTAGACAAAATCTATAAGGGGTTCTATGAAGCTCTACCAGGTGGGCATTGAGCAGGTGTAAGGAGTGCACAGAGGAAGAACTCTGTTGTGAGTTCAGGAAGGACCATAATCATTGAGGATTCTGAGAACTCTGCCAGGTGGGCATTGAGTAGGCACATAGGTGTACAGGAGGAAAAAACTGTTGAACGTTCTGGGAGAAGATACTCTGCCAGGTGGGAATTAATTAGGTGTGCAGACAGGCACAATAAAGAGAAGAGAACTCTCTGAGTTCTGGAATTTAGAGGAAGAATCCATTGAAGGGTCTTCACAGGGTTGTTGAACACCCTCCAGACTTAGCAAGAGGTTGCTTGAGCAGAGGGATATCCAGGAGGGCACCCAAGTATTCTCCATCTAAGGGAGAAGGGAAGAAATACAAAATCCCTTAGGGGTCTGATCAGTTGAGAAGATCAGAGGAGATAGCACAGTGCATGCGTAAAGACTCTACAGAGGTGCAGAAGTCAAAGAATCCTTTGAGGATTCAGAAGTAAAAGCTCAAGAGGAACAACGTCGAAGAGAATGCATGGTGAGGACTTGAATTCATGGAGTTCGTGGAGACGAAGCAAAGGTTGAGGCCTTTGAGGACTTGGAATTCTCCCAAGGCTGGGAGGAAAGCGCAGCAGCTCAGGAGGGAGCAACATCGGCCATTGGATCAGTCAAAAAGATCTAGACCATTGGAAGGTTTTCACGTCCAGGAAGGCATCGGGATAAGCACACATAAGAGGATATTGTGGACCATTGGATGTCCACACAGAATCCTGTTAGCTGTTGGATCGGCCAAAAGGTTTATGGTGTTTAAAGCATCGAAAATAGCTGAGGGGGGAAATCCTGATGAGAGGCGTGGCCATTGGGATATCGGCGTTTGTGAAATCGGGAGTCACGAGAAAAGAAGATCGAGAATTTTCATGGTAAAAGTCCCAAGAAGGATCTGAGTTGTCCATATATTGGGGGAGACATGGCGAGATTAGGAGATTCCATCGACATATCAGGGATTTTGTGGACAAGTAGTCCATACATTTCGGAACTGCGAAGTCTGAAACCCCGGAAGGAGGGAAGTGCCATTTGTGGGGCCAGCTATCAGCGTAGCGGAGAATTGACAATTGAGATATCGGAGGTCCCGAGGTCAAGAAAGCCAGGACATCTCAAGTCCTGAAACAATGAAAGAATCATAGCCATCCATCTCAGAGAGGACGCGTGTCATGTGATCATCCATTCCGGAGGTCTAGACTGTAGACATCAGGATATCGACACTTGGGATATCAGAGTTCTTGATGTTGTGAAAGTCGGGACATCAGAAGTCTCAAAAATGTGAGGGGTAATCTGAACCATCCATTCTTGGGATGCGTGGCAGTGATTGAGTGATATCAGGAAAAGTCCTGAAAGGAGAATTGTCAATTGGGTAATTGCGAGTCGGGATATCAGGGATCCCATGCACAAGGTGTTTATGCATTTTAGCATTGCGATGTCCGAAACCCCAACAGGAGATAAGGCTACGGTCTTGTGAGATAGTGGTTATGTGGAACAGGGCATATCCAGGAGGGGCTAAGGCCTAAAGAGCGTATTGACAAATTGAAAATAGAAAGTTCGAGGGGACAGAGGTTCTCGACATCAGAAAAGACGAAACCCCGAAACCCAAAATTGAGTCAGGAAAAGGTCACAGGCGCATGCAGAGGCTATGACAGGGAAAAGAGAAGGACCTGTGGATCAGGTTTTCATCAGATATTCCATAGAGGAATCGAAAGAGATAATTCAGCTCAAAGAGGAATTGAATGATCGATCCTGTGAGCAGGGGACACGAGGTGGTGTGGTTGCGTCTTTACTGCATCAGTTGGGAAGTGTGTCGAGGATCCCCCTCATTAATGTAGAGGTTGTCCTTGATCGTCAGTGTAGGTAGAAGCAATGAGTGTGGTTATTTTGGGTGAGAGGTAATGATTTCATTTCCACCGTCAATAGAGATAATCATATATAATTTTCAAAAAGACACATGCCACCAAAAATCATTTAAACGATAGTTGTTTGATGTGTGGAATTTGTAAAGTTATTACACCTATGTGAAAAAAATGATTTATGGAGAAATCAATCAAAAATAAGTTAAATCTGTTCATTATTTTTTAATAATCCACATAACATAATATTGTTACTTTTCCCGATGATTGAGTATAACTGATATGATAGCCGCATTTTTTTGTGAGTAAAGGAGATCTAGAGACACATAAAAACTTGGTATTTTGAGATAATATTCCATACCATAGGTAGATCCACTACTACCGCCAGGGTTTCCTTTTAACCCTTAGATGATCCTTTATCCTTAATACACGTGCAAATCATTTTTTTCCAAAAAGACCATTATCCTGGTTTTGTAGCTAGATGATGATAATGCCACTCACTAGATTGTAACTTAAGTGAACAAGTCATCTCGTGATGAGACCTCTTGTCCTTTGACAAAAGAAAATGTCAAAGGACATTTCTCTGGTGTGGTATCCATAGTGGGAATTTCACTTACATTAGTATCCTATGATCGTGGTAGGTTGGCTCGTGATGAGACCCCTCGTTCTTTATGAAAAAGGTTTTTATTGTGTATCTTTATTTATTTGTATTTATTTTTTCTTTAATAAATATTTGAATTGTCTTTTCCCAAGAAGACCATTATCCTAGTTTGGTGGCCAGATGATTATAATGCCACTCACTAGATTATAACTTAAGTGAACAAGCCAACTCATGATGAGACCTCTTGTCGTTTGATAAAAGAAAATGTCAAAGGCCATTGCCCTGGTGTGGTAGCCATAGTGGGAATGTCACTTAGGTTAGTATCCTATGATCATGGTAGGTTGGATCGTGATGAGACCCCCCATTCTTTATGGGAAAACTTTATTGTGTGTGTATATATATATATATATATATATTATTTTGTTTTTTTTTTAAATAAAAAGGCGGAACTTATTATATTATGACTTTCAGAAAAGGAGTACATGGGACACGCAGGTGGTAGCTATCCTACCTATGTAGGAAACCAAGACAGTTGGCCTGCCCATAGTAGCATGCAAAAGAAAAGAGTTCACTGCACCACCCTGCCCGTAGGAAACCAGGGTATCCATTCAAAATTGACAGCATTCTTCTTTACTGTTCTAATGCTAACCATGCTAACAGCTAAAGAGCTACAGCTCTGGTAAACGACTACAGAAAAATATTTGGAAAACATGCAAGACAGAAGAAAACCTAATCATCGGAGTCCTCGTGAGCCTCCTTCACTTTTCCACTGCTGGCTGGGATGGTGAATGGCTGAGAACAGGTTGGGCATTGTTGCCGAGGAGTAGCGCTGGAGTAGGCCGCATAGAGCATGTCCAAGCGTTGGCCAACGCAGACTGCTCTGAAGAGTTGGTCCTCGACCAGGCTTCAAACTTCGAATATCAACTACAAATGCTCTGGGTGTAGGAGGAGTGGCAAGGGCGGTGTTTGTGGCTCGTTTTTTATTTCCCTTCATCCTGGCACCTCCGTGTTTGTCTACAATTATATGGGGCTGTTCGGTGGCTCCTCCTCGACCACGTAGGTGGTGTGCTCATCATTTTTCACTGCGCAATGACCTGGGACACCTGTGGAGTGGGGAAGTGCTTCTGTTGCAGCGAAACAAGTCGGGGGATCCCAATTTTCTGGTACAGTAAACATCTTTCTCTCTGAGAAGTCTGGTGGGAGTTCCAAGTCCAAGTCTTCTTCTACGAAAGTTTTGGGGGGCAAGCTAGCTGTTGTGTTCACCCGACGCCGTCTCTACCTAGCCATGCTCATGGCTCACTAAAAATTCATGTGCCTCTTCCTTCTGGAGTCAGCAGCATACCAGTTGGCTCCCCTGCGGGGCTTCCCTCTCAGCCTCGGCATGGCAGGAGCAAGGAGCAAAGCCAGAACACTGAAAACACCACAGCTACACTGCTGCTCAACAACCTTCGAATTCACCCTGAGATTTCTGGCAATGCTGCTAGAGGCATAGATTATAATGGCTGCCATTAAATCCAAGAGCTTAATGCTCTGGCTATATTTCCTTTGAAAGCTCGTGTGAAGCCCCATCAGAGAACGGAGGCCGATGGAGGTAGTGCCATTCATAAATGGTTGAGTGTGTGGTGAGAGATATTATAAATGGCCTCTCCCATACCGTCTCCATGTGGTTCCTCTTGTCCGTGTGTCACCCCATCCGGGGCATATATATATATTATTATTATTATATATATATATATATATATACATTTTTTTTTTTAAGGGAGGCTCATCTAATCCTTAAGAGTAAGGGATGGTATAAGGAAGTGTGAAGATGCCAAGTAAGAGTGTGCTAAAGATCCCTTATAATATAGAGGTAGAATATCATTCAGTTATATTTTTATATATAAGGGAAATAAACAACTTATGGTGGTGATTGATTATGAACAAGGTTTAAGATATTTCAGAGAGATTATTCCACAAATTTTTTTTTTGTTAAGGTGTGAGGGACCATCCACAAAATAATGACAGATTGTTATAATGACAATTAGAAATAGTGCTGGTGAAAATTAATTGATGAAAGTCGCACTTTCGAAGGAATGGATAGTGTTTGAATGGTAAAGAAGGGAACTGAAATCACGTGAAAAGGGACAGTAGTTGTTCTGTTCCGAAAAGGAACAACAGGTGCGGGAAAAGGGAACAACAGTTTATGCGATAAGGAATAGCAATTGTTCCATTCAAAAAGGAACAACAGGTGCCTGAAAAGGGAACAACAGTTGTTCCATTCAAAAAAGAAAGGGAACAACAATTGTTCCATTCAAAAAGGAACAATAAGTGAACGAGAAAGAAACAATAGTTGTTCCATTCAAAAAGGAACAACAAGCATGCGAGAAAGGAATAGCATCATCATGAACATGTAAAAGACAAAGTTTGTATGATAAAAAAAAATGGGAGTATGGAACAGAAGGAGGTGCAAATTGTAGTTATCTGTCCTCATTCTTGTTTCCTAGATGACTTTTTATAAAACAAAAAAAAAAAAATAACCACTCAGTTGGAAAACTATGTACAATATAAACAGAATACATCATTTATGGAGTTGGGGTGGATGGGTTACCTTCCCACCTAGCCAAAATATACACTGTAGGGTCCTTACTTACTTCTTGATAGAAAGAATATTTTGAAGGTGGTTGATGGTAAAGTCGCAACCGGTGTCCATTGACCAGAAAGGGTGATCCAAACCCATAAATGGTTCTCAAAGTAACCGTACCATTACCATGGACTTCATTAATTTCATACGGTCCTACCCATCATGTCTGTAATTTCCCAGGAAAGTCCTGAAATCTAGAATCATAGAGGAGTGCCCAGTCACCTTTCTTGAATGATTTCTTCTTGATATGCTTGTCATGCCAGGTTTCTCTCTACTTCTGAATAATAGTTGTGTGCTCCATAGAAGACAAGCATGCTTCATCGAATTCGTTGAGTCATTGAAGGCGTCGTTTATGTGCTTCTGTAAGATTTAGTCCAATTTCCTGGGCCATTATTAGGGTCTTGATCTCGAATTCTATTGGGAAGATGGGTTCTTTACCATAGACTAGGTGGTAAGGAGAGTAGCTAGTGGTGTTACGCCAGGTTGTATGATAAGCCCATAAGGCATTTGGGAGCTCGATAGCCCAATTCTGTTGGTTTGTTGAGACAGTCTTCGTCATAATTGCCTCTAGGACCTTATTGGTGCTTTCTACCTACCTGTTTGCTTATGGGTGGTATGAAGAAGTAACTTAATGCTTGATGTGGTATTTTTCATGGGTATCAGTGATTCTATGATCTATAAATTGTGACCCTCCATCAATAATTATTTCTCTGGGTAGTCCATACCATACAAACAATTTGAAAATGAATTTGATGACTACTTCTTCTGTTGCATTTGGTAAAGCTTCCGCCTCTACCCATTTGGTCATGTAGTCTGTTGCAACGAGAATATAGGCCTTTTGATTTGACTTTGGATTAAAGGGGCCGACAAAGTCCAGTGCCCATTTTTCAAATGGTTCTACAACTAGTTGTTTTTTCAAGGGCATTTCATCAGCCTGGCCTGGTTTCCCCATCTGCTGATAGTTGTCGCATGTCTGGACATATTTCTTGGCATCTCTGAATATTGAGGGCCAATAATAGCCCATCTGTAAGATTTTATGTCCAGTCCCATGGTCTGAAAAATCCCCCCCATAGGGCTTGTCATGTCCTACTTTCAATATGTCATAGATTTCGTCCTCTCGTACACATCGTCGGATCTGGAGATCATCTCCTGTGTGGAAAATATATCCACTAATCCAAGTGAATCGTGCGCTACGTTGGACGATCAGTCATATTTACTTTGATGATAAATGTGTCGGTAACCTTCCCACTGATAGATAGTTTTCTACATCAGCGTACCAAGGTGGTTTTGTGTCAACAACAAACAGATGCTCATCCGGGAATTGATCCTCGGTTGTTAATGAGTCGTCTGTTTTTGGGAATTGGGATAGGAATTTTGTGACAATATTTTCTCTCCCAGGTCGATCTTTTATGGTGATATCAAATTCCTGCAATAATAACAACCATCGAGTGACATGTCCATTAATAATTGGTTTATTAGATAGATATCTAATGAAAGAATGATCAGTATACAGGATGACTGGATAGCCTATTATAAAATGACGAAATTTATTGATGGCATGTATAACAACTAAGAACTCTTTCTTTGTTATTGTATAATTAAGTTCAGCTAGATTTATATTCTTGCTAATGAAATAAATGGCGTAGGGTTTCTTTTCTTCTTCCTGTCCCATAACAACACCTATGGCAATGTCTGAGGTGTCAGTGGAAATTTGAAATGGTATTTCCCAATTAGGTCCCCTCAACACTGGCATTGTTGAGATTAGTTTCTTGAGTCCTGCAAAAGCCACATCTCATTTGTCAAACCATTGAAATTATACATTACCTGTCAAAGCATGTAAAGGTGCAACAGTTTTTGAAAATTTTGGCATAAATATGTGATAGTATCCTGAAGAACCAAGGAAAATATGCACCTCATTTTGTGTGTGTGGAGTAGGTAGATTAAGAATTACCTCAATTTTTGTTCGGTCTACTCTATTCCATCTGCAAAAATGTAATTCCCTAATACCACACCTTCTATCATCATCATATGACATTTTTCATGGCTTAAACATAACCTAGTAGCGATGCACCATTTCAATACCTTCTCCAGATTATTTAGGGCTTGGTTGAAGTCATCACCGTACGGGGTGAAATCATCCGTGTAGACTTCGAGCCCTTCACTAATAAGATCACTGAATATGCTCAGAATGGACCTTTGGAATGTAGCTGGAGCGTTACAAAGTCCGAAGGGAAATACTTTGTAGGTAAAGGTACCCCAGGGACATGTGAATGTTGTTTTATCCTGATCTTCTAGGGTAATCTGGATCTAATTGTAGCCACTGAAACCGTCTAGGAAAGAGAAGAGTTTATTCCTTGCCAAGGTATCCAGGACCTGATCGATGAAAGGTAATGGAAAATGATCTTTTTGAGTAGCTTTGTTTAGTTCCCTGTAATCAACATAGATTCACAATTTCCCATTTTTTTTTCGGATGATGACTAATGGGGAAACCCATTGACTATCTGAGATAGGGTATATAAAATCTACGTCCAATAGCTTTTGTATATCTTCTTTAACAATATATCTGAGGTGGGGGTTCATTCTTCTTTGCAGTTGTCGGATAGGTCGGGAGTCTTTCTCAATGTAAATGTGGTGTGTGCAGAGTTATGGGTCAATACCTTTCATATTAGAGTACTCCCAGGAAAACGCTTGCTGGTATTTAGAGAGAGTTTGGATTAGCTTTTGTTTTTGTTGCTCTTCTAGGTTGGCATTAATGTTAAAAGACTTCCCTGGTGTGATCTCAATAGATTTTCTATTGTTAACAGCGGTAATCAGAATTTGTTGTTCCATTAAATCTTCTAGCGAGTCTCCCTGTGCTTCACAGTCTAGAACATCTTGGAGCATATGGCATGTTGGGTTACTTACAGCGGTTGGGTTGTTAATAAACCCATTGATTACATCATCCTCTAGTTGATTCTTGTGCTTGAGGGCTTCTTCCATTGTTAATGGGGCATGCAGATCCTTCTTAGGATATCATGGTGGTGGCAATTGCGGTTGTACAATCATTGGACTAGGTTTGGCTGGAGGATATAAGATGAGATTCCTTGTAATCCCTTCTCTAGCAATTGTCATTGTACCTGATCGACAACCTATGTACACATCAGCTGTCGTGAGCCATGGTCTTCCCAATATCAATGGATGCCCTTCAAGTCCACTTTTTGTGTTGATGATGAGAAAATCTACGAGATATTCCCAAGAATCAAGTGAAATGGCTATATCATGTAGTGTGCTGAGTGGTTTGACCACTGATCGATCGACTAATTGCAACATAATCGGGGTTGATTCGAAAGAGTGAAGACCCAGGGCATTGCAAGTTTTTATAGTTAGAATATTGATGGCTGCCCCTATATCAACTAGGGTATTTGGAAAGGAACAACCCTGAATCTGAACTATTACTATGGGGTTCCCCAGATCTGCATATTTAACTGGTGTTTCTCTACCCAAAATTAGATCAGATAGGGCTTCCACTACATGAATTGTTGATGATGAATTTTTTATTTTTCTTTGCGTAGATTGATATGTCTTGTAGGGCTTGCAAGAGTGGAATTTTGATGTATAAATTCATGAGTTCCCTTACAATTTCGAAGTCAGGATATATGGTGGGTTTTTCTATCATCGGTCTTTCGGGGAACGGAGGGGAGGGAATTGCATCCTTATCAGAGTCTTTTGATTCGACTATGTTCCTCTCTTGTCTGATTTCTTATGTTATTACCACAGTTGAGGATGTTATTGATGGTTTTTTTCCATTCCCTTATTCTTGGGGAACACCATTTTGTTCGGGAGAGAAGATGTGCCCTGATCTTAGTTGAAGTTCATTGCATCCTACTTAATTGATTTCCCCTTCTCCACTTTCCATAATCTGGACCAGCTGAGATGGTCTGTTATTGGGATTCGGGTGGGGTTGGGCAGGTAATTGAGGGAACAATTGTGATTGGGGCAATGGGAGTGGAGTTTGCAACGGAGGTTGGGTTTGAGAGGTCATTCCCATAGGTTGGTTATTCATCCCCATGGGGCGCTGCCAGTTCTGGTTCCAATTTGGGTTTTGGGCAGTCGAGTTAGGCCATTGTGGAGGGTAGGTATTATTCAAATTTTTCCAGGATGAGGTGGGGTATTGTGAATTTGGCCAATTGGAACTTGTAGTTGGTTGATTTTGATAGTTGGGGTTTGTGGTAGGCTAGTTTTACCAAGTGGGGATTGTAGGTGGGTACTGCTGGGGCTGCCATTTTTGATTGGTAAATGGTTGGCCCTGCCATGTGCTGCCAACACTCTACTATTGATTATATTGTCCAAGATTCTGCTATTGATTATACTATCGAGGAAAGAAAGAGGAAGGGTATTGAAATGTGTTTTGAGGCCGAGACTGCCACTGACGGTGTTGAGCCATCAAATATAATGGTTTTGTTTCCTCTTCTGCCTCTTTGAATACAACTTTCAATCTGGGGAGTGAATCCAGGGAGTGATGGGCAGTCTTTCATGTCATGATCCTTGGTGCAGATAGCGCAGACCTGAACTATATCCAAGTGGCATTCTCTTGGACTGTATTTATTTATGCACCTGTGGAAAAATATAGCCTACAATACCTTCTTCCTCTACCTTTTTTTGTTTAGCCTACAATACATCCAATTGTGTAGTCAGAGTGCTCACAATATTTGTTTTAAATTTTTCTAGGAGATTACCGACTTCAGCTCGCATGAAACCCCCGCTGGAGATATTGTTATTTCTTGTGAGGGACATTCGCATTCCTGATCTAGTTCGTGTACTTCCTCGTGAGCACCTGATACACAATGGAACAATGTCTTCATAATTTTCCTGATAAATGTCACCTTTCCCCATTAGATTCAATGTTTCTACCCATTCATCTTTTATACCCTTAATCAGAGTTGCTTTGAATACTTCACCTGGTAATGTACCATAGGGTGATATTTGAAAAATATACTGAAATCTTTCAACATATTCTTCTAATGATTCATTTTCTTTCACGGTCATTTGAAAGATTTCATCTTTTAGGTCTCTAGTTCTGCAATAATCCTGATATTTTAACAAGAAGGTTTGTTTCATCTGGTCCCATGAATTGATAATTCCACCTCCCGATCCCATGAACCATCATAGGGATTCTCCTTTCAAGGTAGAGGGGAGTAGTTTTAATTTTTGAGGTTCAGAGGTGTAGTCATACCCTCTACATAGGACATCAAATTCAAATAGGAATGCATCTGGGCCTTTTGAAATCGGTCCATGGAAGGTTGGCAGGTTTTGTAAGGGGATTGCTTTCATGGGGGCATTGGCAACTGGATCAACTATTGGATACTCCATCATGGAGTTATGGGGTTGTTGTTGATTTTCTTGTGCCATTTTCTCGAAAATGTGCCAAAAATTTTCACGAGGTTCTTGATCCAGGTATTCTATTTGAAATTGTTGATTATTTGGTCTTCCAAGGAGTTTGATTGCACTTCCTTTATCTGGGATTTCGAATATTCCTTCTTCTTTTTCAGGAGACTCAGGATCAGGTGGTGGTGGTGGTGGTGGGTATTCATTGTCAACCCCAATAGTTTCTCCTATTTCCTCGTCCAGATTATTAGAGCTTCCCTCTTCTAAGGGGTTGAGCGATGGGAGATTTATATTCTGAAAACTTTGCTCGGTCCCTTCAGATTTTCTATGAAACTCAAAGTGCATTGTAGTTTATGAAACTACTTCCTAATTGATTCGGGTGGGTCCTTTCCTAGGTCCAACCAAATCTTGAGATTCATCCTTTTTGATGATTTCGTCTATGAAAGTGCTTCTTCCATGGATCACAAAACCCTGGGTTTTGGTAATTTTTGGTGGGGGTTTTGGTTTTTCAAGATCCTTTTTTCTAGTCATACACACTTCACACAATAACAAAAGAAATAGAAACAAAAGAAAGAACCTACAAGCCTCTTAAGTGTCAACTAGAGGTAAGCATTGGCATAAGCATTTTACTTATTACCTGTGTAGGTTCTTACCTTCCATCTTCAATACCTAGTCCTCCAGAGACACAACCTATGATACCTTTGACATTCTCCCTGGAAACGACACCAAAATGTTTGCATCTAAAGATGTCCTAAAAACAACCTTAGTTTAACATTAATTTATCAACCCGGAGATTCATCTTTTATCTTAAGAATATAGGCAAACTTTATGCAGGTAGCCTAAAATCGTGTAGCTAAACCAAATCTAATTTTATCAACAATCGAGTTCCTCAAACATTCACCAAAGATTCTAAGAACTAACTGGAATTGAAATCTGATTAGTAAGATGCTTGAAATGGAAAGGAACTAATTAATCTATTAAATTCACTTAACTAGAAAGCAGTAATTGAATCTAACTAAGGACTTGTAAAATTATCTATCAATTATGAATTCTGATTACTGGAAAGGAAATGACAAATTACTCTATCTGTGGAAAGAAACAACAATTATAATCTAATCGGAAAGGACAACTAATGTAACTTTGCTGAAAGGAACAACTATTGTAACTTTAACCGAAAGGAACAACTATTGTAACTTTAATTGAAAGGAACAACAATCATAAATCTAAGGAAAAGGAACAACGTGGATGAAAATGTGAGGAACTGTCAAGCAATAAATTCAGAAATGTAAATCATAACAACAATCATTGATAACTAATCAAAATGTTTGTATTTTATATGCAATCAATCAATAATAACAAAGTGTTTTTCTATGGGAATTAGTCATCTTGGAAATTTTTGGAAGATCAAATATCCCCTACTCATATACAGGGAGTTCTAGAACTCTATGTCTGTCTAGAAGAGAGTGTTGTAGCACTTTGTTTCCCATTGTGAGAGAGCACTGAATTGGTTGAGAAAATCTTGCAAGAAATCCCCTTTTTATCTAAAGAAAGCTATGGATGGATCAAGTTGGTTTGGATCGAATCTAACCCCTGGGTTTCATCTAAGGGAGATATCACAACTAATGGAGTCATATCCTCAAGTAATCCAAAATATAACCAAGGTGGTTGAGCCTCTCAAATCCTATAAATGGAGGCATTCTCATGATGAACTAGGAGGAGAAAATAATCAGCAAAGCATTGTTATTCTGATCGTGGATTTTTTGAGAAAGGGGTTGGGGAGGTTGTTGAAACATCAAGTGAAGATTGTAAGTGTCTCTTTAAAGTTCTCATTAATATACTTGGCATATTTCCTTATAGTATGTGTTCACATGTACTTTTATATGCTTGTTTTAATCTTTCATAGATAGATTGATTTTGTTTAATCCATTAGAGTAGGAGATAGTTGTTTGTCTCTTGTGATCCATTGTAGGTATTGTTCATAACTCACGGATTGGAGAAGCATGGAAAAACTTCAAAAGTGAGGTACATCCTACTATCCCTCCTTCTCTCTTTTTCGATGGACATGATTCATCTATCGGAATGGTAGTGTCCAAAGGTAGTTTTCTATATTGATAGAGGGATTTGTACTCCAAGGGAAGATTCACCTGTCCACAGGGGAATTATTCTATAATAGAAATTAGCGACTCCACTGGAGAAGGAAATTTTAGTTTTGTTTCTTTCCTTGGATTTTCCTTTCCTTTTTCCTATATTTAGATCCCATTTGTTGATTTAATCCATCCATAGATCTTTTCATCTTTGCTAAGTTGTCTTACAAAGTATCTAATTGAATTTCCCTAAGTTTTTGAGTTTTTCGGGTTTTTCTAAAACTTTTCTCAGAACTAGAACCCTCTCTAGTTTAAGTCAGAGTGTTGATATCTTGATCATTGCTCCCCTAGAGTGTGTTATGGAGCGTTGTATCACTTCGATGTTGTGATTACCAGAGCACCAATTTTTCTTTCTTTGAAAACTTGTTGGTGGTTTTCTTGTTGGACATACTTCTTAGGTATTTCTATTTGACTTAGATCTTTTTATATTATATATTTTCTTTTGTTTGTCTTAAAAGTTTATTCTTTTCATTATTTTAGTCTTGATTGAATTTGTGTTGTTTTTCCTTATTGAAAAATCAACCATTTTTTCTCGAACTTGGTTTCTTTTTCTTTTTCTTTTTTATTATCTGATTGATTAGAGGTTGTCATAAGGAATTTCATTGATCTCAATACTATTTACTTTGTATTTTATCCCTTACTCAATTCTAGAAGACTATTAAGTGTGATTTTTTCCTTTTTGGTGTTTTTCTTTGAGTGAATAGTTTGTTCATCTTTTGGTTTCTTATTGACTGCTAAGATTGTCTTTTTTTGTGTACTTTTGATTCCTCTTTTCAAATCATAGTAGTGAAGTTATTTTTAATTATGAGTGGAAGGAAGAAGCATTAGATGAATTATTCAATTCACATTTGCAATCAAACAAATAAATACTTGTATGCATTGCTTTTTGAATATTGCAAAGGATTTCTTTATAGTTTAGCAATTGTTTGAATTCTTGTTGAAGATGCAGCTGTATAAACTTTTTCATTCTTAAGTGTTCATTAGTGAAAGAAAAGAAGCTCTTCTCCTTCCCGTAGCTAGAAGTTAATTGAAAATAAATTTTTCATCTCAATCTTTTCATATTTTTTGGAGTTGAGTATCGAACATCACCAGTTTCACTATCATTCACCTTTTTGTAATGAACAACCATGAAAATGAACGCTAATTAAAATCAATCTAGAAATTTTTATTTTTAGATCTTTACACCAACAATAAACTAGTACTAGAGCTTTGGAATAGGCTATGAGAATAACTCTCCAAAGAATTCAATAAAAACTCATAATATTTGATAGGGAGAGTAAATCCAGTTTTCATATAAGCATAGCTGGGATCCCCCTTGTTGGAGAAATTTCTATTTTTGACGCATTAGTTCAGTGGGAGTTAACTGACTAGTTATATTTTAGACTTTCTAATTTTATATCATCACTATTATGCATGCATTCTTAATTATAGGATGTCATTTCCTATATGAGTGAAGATCACTCACTCATTGATTAGATCATAATATACATTGATTCTCATTCTTCGTGTTCTGTCTCTCTTCCTTTTCTTGATAATATTTGTTTGTGTATTCTTTAGCTAGGTCTCCTATGAAGGTTTCCATGGAACACTAACATGGTCTTAGAGTCGAGCTGCTTGAAGCAACCTAGAAAATACAGAGAAGAGATAAAGAGGATTTGAGTAAACCTAGTTCCCTCCATCGTCGTGGCCTATCCCTATCAAAAGGTGTGACGATTGGAATCATCGCAACCTATCCCTATCGAATGCTGTGACGATCACATTGTGTTCTTCATTCAGGGTACGATGATTCAATTTTTCACAATTTTCACACGGTTTCCTTCACTAGGGTGTGACAATTCAGCATCGCCGCACTTTATCCTTCTCTAGGATGCGACAATTCAACAACCCTCAAAAAAATGGTTTTCTATAGTAAAATAGCCATATCTTGAAATCTATGATCTAGGTCGGACTAAAATTTGGACCAAAGATGTATAACATAGGGATTCTCATGCGCACCAAAAATTCCCAAAACAGACATCATATTGTAGGAGATATAGTTGTTTTATCATATCTATAGCTGACATAAAACCGTCTGTCATATCTCGGAATCCATAATCTGGGTTTTCAGGATCTTTTCATAATCAATAGTAGGGATGGAGGCAATGCAACTTATTCAATCAAGTCTGGTGATAATAATCATACTGTACAATTACTTTTAATGGAATCCAAAGGATACATTCCAACTCAAAATAAAAGGACTGTATAATTTGATAATGGCGATAGAAACAAAACCTACATCAGTGCTTGAGAAGACCAGATGGGTGAACAGTAAATATGAGGCCACATGATTACTTCTTGAGTTAATATACATTGATCTATGGTTTCATGTTGCTGCATGAAAGACACCAAATGATATCTGGATCACCTTGGAAGGACTCTTTGGAAAGTAGGATGAGATGTGAGGTCATATGCTTGAGGTAGAGTTGAATACCTTAGACCCTAAAAGTTTTGATAATATATAGGATTTATTTACTAAATTTAAATATTTTATTTTGAGCTTAGGTGCAGGGATGATTTTAAGAATGGAAATTTATTTTAAAATGTAGAAACCTTGGCGAATCTTACTAATCCTTCATATGCCAACTATAAATTTTTGGCGATATTTTTGTAAAAATATTCAAATTTCTAAGGATTTTATATAGTATGTATAAACTTTTGGCGATTTTTAAGGAAAAATAATTTTATCCTATAGAATTTGGGCGAATCATTTTTAGAATAGCAAATCTTTTTTGGGGAAAAACCATGGAAAATTAGCCCATGAGCGAAATTTAGCCCCTAAAATCATCCATTCTTGGGTGAATGTGGTATTGACAAGTCTACACAAGATAAACAACTTATTCTAATAATATTGGCCAAGATAGGACCAAAATATGATGTCTATGTCTCTAATTTCCATTTTGGTAGATGTCTTTTGGGTGCAAATTGGAAAATTCCTACGATGCATCAGTTCATTGAGTCTCTCACACAAGAGAAGAAAAAAATCATATAGATGGGCCTCATGAAATATCCCAAAGCACATGCGCTCACCATGCATGATGGAAAAGGGTAATTCAATTAGAAATTGACAAAAAACGAAAGGATCTATTACATCCAAAGTCAAAGGAGGGATATTTTGTTAAGTACCTATACCAGATATGAAAATATAATCACCACAAACACTAAATACACAATAGATCCACATATAAATATAGAAGAACAATATGAAAAATCTCTTTTATATTGTCAAACCCTCGAGGTAGGGAAATACCATACAATGGATCATATTATGGAAGAGATCATCTTCTATTCACTTGCCTCTTCGAGGGGGATTCCTCCTAATGACCTTCATATCCAAACACAATATTTCTCTTCATATCCAATTACATTTATTAAACCTATTTATATAGTTCTACCATCACCTAAGAACATTCTATAGGAGGAATCTTCTAGAAGTAGAAACTTCTAAGAAGTCCTCTTACATTTATTATGTCTAACTACCCATTTATTATATCTAACTACCATAGTGGGCCTTATTTAATAATATAGTGGACCTATTCCACCTTACATTGAATTGCCTCCACTATTATCACTATAGGTCCTCTGGGCCCCCACTACTACCTCTCTAGATACCTAACATATTCCAAACCCTTCAAGGATTCTTCAAGTTCTAAAGATTCTTCAAATTCCAAAGGGAAGAAGAAAAAGGGAAATAAGTGCACATATTGAAATAAACCAAATCATGAAGAATCCACATGCATGAAGAAGCAGATCAATCTTATGACATAGGTACTTCATAAGAATAACCTTGGAGACTTCATTCCTAAAGGAGCCAAGAAGAAGAAGGAAGAATATTGTGCACCTAAGAAAGGTAATCATCATGATATGGTTGCAATTAATTCCTCATCTAATTCATGGATTATAGATTCTGGCACATCACATGATATGGCAACTAAAGAGGAAGTTTTTACTTCTTTGAGTTCATCCTATGGACCTCCTATTCTCATGCGGGATGATACTCCAATAGAAATTGCAGGAGAGGGAAGAGTGGAACTTCCTAATGGAAGTTTTGAGAATGTTTTACATGTTCCAAAGATATCTATAAATATTCTCTCAGTTTATCATATCACTCAAACAGGTAAAAGGGTTGAATTTACATTAGATTCAGCTACCGTACTTGACATGCATGATAGTTCCATTATTGCAGTTGGTGAGGTAGATCACAAATCACGATTGTATAAGTTCACTAAGTTTACTAAATATGACTCATCTTTGCTACTTACACATGCTAATTATAGTACTAGAGTATGGCATGAGATATTTGGTCATTTAAACTTTAGAGACATGCGACGAATTTCCAAGCAAGGAATGGTAAAAGGATTGCCATACATTCATTTTTCTAAAGGGGTTTGTGATGGATCGATTCTTGGCAAGTATCCTAAGGAGAATTTTGAAAAGGGGAAGAGAAGGAGAGCCTCCTCTTCTTTGGAGCTTGTTCACAGTGATCTCATGGGTCCATTTACACTTCTATCCATAATCAAAGAAAGATATGTTCTTACATTTATTGATGATTACTCACACTATACTTGGGTTTATTTTCTCAGACAAATGTCTGAATTTTTTCAGCATCTCAAAGACTTAAAAGCTCTATTAGAGACACAAACCAGGAAGAAAATCAATATCCTCCATACAAAAAATGGGGGGGAGTATTTCAACAAAGATGTTCTGAATCTGTGTCATGAAGTTGGTATCTTGTTACAACACATACTTCCATACACTCCAAAATAGAATGGAGTTGTTGAAAGGAAGAATAGGTCTCTCAAGGAGATGACCAATTGCATGTTGCATGCAAGGTCACTTCCTTCCAAGATTTAGGCTGAGGCACTTAACTGTGATGCTTACATACAAAACATAGCACCTCACATATATGTTGAGGATATGACACCTTTTAAGGCTTGGACAGGTGAAAAACTAGATGTCACACACTTTTGCATCTTTAGATCTAGAGCATGAGCTCATGTTCATTCTGAAAAGAGGAAATCCTTAGATCCACATAGCACACATTGAATCTTTGTGGGATATCCAAATGATGTGAAGGGATACATATTGATTGATTCCTCTATAGACCGACTCGTCATTGAGTGCAGTGTTTAGTTTGAGAGTCCTTTGCATGCACCTCTAGTGCAACATGTAGAGACTCTTGTTCTTCCATTAGTTCTAGACATCAAAGATGATGATTACACACACCAAAATGCTACATATTCATACACGGATTCAAAGGATTCTTTACATGCATATGAGCATGTAGTACAATCAAATGAGGAGACAATGTCAGAGCTTCAAAAAATTATCAAGTGGGCACAGTACACACTTCATGGAACATGAAACCTTGTACGGGATCCATTGGATTCAAGGAGAAATTGATCTCAGAATGTGGAACCTTCTCATGTACTTTCATATTTTGAACCAGTGATGCCCTTGCTTTTCTATATGGTTCATTCTTCTTATCCACATACCTACAATGAGACTGTTGGAAATCCACTATGGAAAGAAGCCATGAAGGAGGAGCATGACTCTCTCTTAGAGAATCAAACTTTGGATCTGGTTCCACCTCCACTGGGGAGGAAACTTGTCAGATGCAAATGGGTCTATAGGACCAAGAGAGAAGCATATGGTCAGGTGAGAAGGTACAAGGCTAGATTAGTTGCAAAAGGATTTTAGTAGGTTCATGGGATATATTATGATGAGACATTTTCTCCTGTAGTGAAGACAGACCCCATTTTCTTGGCTCTAGCCATTGGATTAGCCAAAGGATGGGAAGTTCACCACATGGATGTGAAGAATGATTTTCTTCATGGTGACCTTTCAAAGGAGATATACATGGAGCATCTGAAGGGGTTCATTCATAACTCATCTTTAGTATGCATACTGAAGAAGTATCTCTACGGCCTCAAGCAAGCACCTAGAGAATGGTATGAAAATATGGATTTTTACTTGCTTTCACATGATTTTTTTAGATGTAAATATGATTCCAATGTTTAAATGTTGAGGACTGTAATGATCCCAAGCCATTATGCAAGGATCCTCACTGTTTTGGTGTCTTTTCAAAACTTTTTCTGAGTGAGGTATTTCATCAAACACTTTTTTGATCTACCTTTTAGATGTGTTTATATGTGTGTATGCAGCAAATAACAGAAAGAGATAACCATGGAACATACCTCAACCATATGCAATAATATAGACAAGCCAAAACATCTCAATTCTTCTTTATTCATAAAATAGAGAAACTTGCTACAATGAAGATGTCGATCTGGAATGCTCAACAGATGGCCAAGAAGATAGACAATAGATAAGAGCTGCTACAAAATGATCCCGCTAATACAAAAGATACCTCCAAAGGATGAATGAGAAATGAAGATCAATACAAGCAGATATGAATGCCAAACTCTCCAGCTGAAGAATGCCACGCTCCAATAGAAGGTTGAAACCCTCAATAACTCGGCCCTGCTTCCAAAAGTGTCCAATCACCCTAATAAATATGCCAAATGATATATCGGGTGATGGTAAGAACAACCCAGGTGACCAAATCTCCAAGATCCCTCTCAATCTTTGTAGATCTGAAATCCCCCACTGAATGGTGCACCCCACTGGATGACTAAAACCCTAGATAATTCGACCCTGCTACCAAAAGTGTCCAATCACTCTAATAAATATGCCAACTGATAGATCGGGTGATGATAAGAACAAACCAGGTGACCGAATCTCCAATATCCCTCTTAATCCCTATAGATCTGAAATCCCCCACTGAATGGTGTGCCCCACTAGATGATTGAAACCCTAGATAATTCAGCCCTACTGAAGGAGGCCTACAAATGCGCTGAAACTCTCCACAATGATAGATAGGGATGCTGCAATGAGAACCCAAGTGCTCAAATCCTCAAATACCTTCTGGATTCTTAGATCTATCTACCCTCCAAATAATGGTGCTCTCTCCCCTTGGGAGAATGTCCCACTCTCAATACAAATCGATCCTCCACTGAAAGACTCCGGAAAATAGCCAAGAATGATGCCAAGACACCTGCAAAGGAAACCCAATACCTGGAATTCCCAGAATCCCTTCTCCTCAGCTAGGACGAAACCCTCCTCAATGAATGGTGCGCCCCCCTTGCTGGAAACCCCCAACGGGTGCACCCTCTCTCTATCTGCACAAGCAACCGATGTAGAATCCTCCTGCAACTAAGTAGATCTGGAACTAAAATGGTGTGGGAGATTATTTCATCTCCGATACCAAGCCTGGGACAAAATAGGTGGAATCTTTCACCACCGAATCGTCCTCTAGGGTTTGTTATGTCAAAACCCTCAAAACCCCCAATATTGGGCTCACTAGCTAGAAGCCAGAAATCAAAATAAGATCATACATGAATGAATGAGAAGAGG